>SNQN01008173.1:4200-30336 GCA_008642245.1 Bassia scoparia | reverse complement strand
AGGAACCAGTGGAGGTTAAGCCCCCTCCAAAGAAGAAAGCCAAGGTAGAGGAACCAGCGGGTCAAAATGTTGTTCTGGAGAGAATGGAGAGCCAGGAGAAAACTCTTGGTAAGTTGATGGAACTGTTTCAGGGTAGTTCAACCTCGTTCAATACCATAATCGATCAAATGGAGAAGGAGCTAGCTAAGAGTCTGTTGTTGTTGCTTACTGTTCCTGATGTCAAAGCTCAGATGGCTCCAGGTATTGAATTTGTTTCTCCCAAAACTGAGGTTTTGGCTCTAGATACTGCAAGTAACTTGGTGGTTCCGGGGATTGAGGAACCAGGGCATACTGATGATAAACAGCAGCAGCATGAAGAAACAAAGGTTGAAGACCCAGATGATGAGGATGAAGAGGTCGAGGAAGAAGTCGATGATGGTGATGAAGCAGATGATGAAGATGATGATGGTGAGGAGGAGGAAGCGTATGATGGAGAGGAGTGATGTTGTTTGCTCCTATTTTTCCTCCCCTATTTTCTATTGATTCTTAAAATAACTGATTCTGTTGGTCTGTAACTATTGTCCCCTATCCACGAACATTTCTTTCTATGTGGATTAGGGTTCTTTTGGTTAAACTTTGCTGGTCTGTATGAACTATATTGTTTTGCTATGTGATGATTTGGTTGACTAATTATCTTTTTGCAGCATAACACTTGAATGGTGGTCGATGCCACTGTATGGATGAGCACATTTAACAATTTGTGCACATCACTTTACTTAAGCGATTTTTAATGATGCCAAAAGGGGGAAAAAGTATCGAAGTTGAAGCCTATAATCTTAGTTTCAATTTATCATTAGGAACCAGTTAGAATACCTAACTTGTTCATTGAGTCATTAAGTTTAGATTGAGTCATTTTCTTTTTCTTAGGAACCAGTTAGAATAGCTAACTTGTTCATTGTGTCTTTGAGTCTGCTGGTTGTGCTCAATTTCTTTTGAGTACCAAATTGAAGGTTTACTGTTTCTAACTTGTTTGGTTGCAGGAACTTCGATTTAGTTTGACATCATCAAAAAGGGGGAATTTGTTGAGTCCCTTAGGTTTTGAATGATGACAAACCATTACAGGAAACATGATGCTTAATTGAGAATATAGTTGGTTTTGAGAACCAGCTGATTTAGGATACTTGTTTCCCCGGACAAGTTAATTTTAATTGTGAATACATTGAAACTAACTTGTTTATTACAGGGAACAGCTGATTACATACAAAGCTCATATACTGGTGCAGAACCAGTACGAGCTGTTTCCTTTACTGTTATGCTGAAAAATAGTCATATATCTTTTATTGTACTTTAACCATGTTACATGTGCAGTAATAGGATGATTCCAAGACATGAAGTGTGAAGCCTTTCGAAGACATTCGAAGAAAGAAGTTTGTTCAAAATTGAAGTATTCAAAGGAAGATTTCAAAGTCTTGAAGATTACATGAAGAATGAATGAAATGTTGTTCATAGTTTAAAATCTAGGAATTCATGTAATATGCTCTGTAGTGTGATTTAATTGTTATAGTTTAAGTGCTTATAAGTGTTCTGAGTTATGGTATGCATTCTGGTACAAGTTTGGAACAAAATTCATAACATACTCAATTAAGGAACCAGGTTGGGAAACCAGTTGTGTCCTTGAGTGGAATTATTGCTACGGTTTTGAAAAAGAGTTTTTCTAATATATTTTAAAGGATATTTTGAAAAAAGAAGTTTGCAGCTGGAAATATAGATGAGAATATGAATATTGCCTTAAACCTTGGAGTATATATCTTGTTCGATTATTTCCTTAAAAGATTAAAATCGAACAAGATAAATACATTCCATAAATCTCATCTTGCCTTGATCGGCAAGTATAGATTTAAGGAAACTAGGGTTTAGGTCAATAAACATATAAATACTCATTTATACTTCTAATTCTATACATCTCTCCGCGAATCAAACAGAGTTAATTTTTAGAGAAAAACACAAAAGCACAGAATTTCTTTGAGCTCAACAGAGGCATTAGTCGAGCTTCGATTATTTTTTACTTAGCTTATTAAATATATATCAAGAAGAGGAAAATGTTGTGATTTAAAGGATTCAACAGAGGTTGAGATGGCTGTAGTGTTTGTGAGTTAAACACAAATTGGACTACGAGTGTGAGTCGAGTGCACATCAGAGTTAGTGTGGGGTGTGCTGGTTCCGGAGTAGGGAAAAGCAGAGTGAGTGTTTCTTTGTTTTTCAGTTGATTAATAAAAGAGCTAGGGTAGGATAGCCAGAGTTGGTGACCTCGTTAAATACTGGTGTGTCTTTCTTGCTTTACTATATTGCTGCGTATAAGGAACCAGCCAACTGGTTTCATCTAGATCAAAAGCAAAGAAAAAATGGTCACAGTCAATTATACTCAATTCACCCCCCCCCTCTTGAGTACCAAAAGTTCACAAAGTATTAAGACGGTTCAAAGAAGTTGTGAGGAAATACCAAACACATCACAACGCTTGCAGCAACTAAAACCTAAACAGCACAAGACCACTCCACTATGGAGAAAAGGAGGAAAAGAGGGTGATGCTGCTGAAGGGGAGTCTGATGTAGTGGTTAGATTAGGCTGATGCTAGAGGTTGTAAGGGTGAAGACTGTTGCAGAAAGGGTGTTGAGCTTCAAGGAAAGAGGTGATGAAAGAACAACAAAGTCTGGGGACAAGGAGCAATTGCATGAATTAAGTCGATGGGTCATGTCAAGAAGTAAGTTATCATCTCAACATTGTTGATTTTCTGATAGACAATACACAAAAAAAAAAACAAGCAATTGCGCTTTTTTTTGTCTTACTTACTTGGAAGTAAAAGGGTACTAATATTGATTGTGACGCTTGGGAAGCGTCACAAAACGTCATTATGTTCAGATGGTATATAACATTTTTGAAGTCACTATAGTTCCATATGTCTTAAAGGACACTGCAAGTATTGTGACGCTTTTAACTGTCATGTGAGCTTGTGAGCTTTTTATTGTAAAGTTTGTGAGCATTTATTTGAAATAAGGATTTTTTAATAAAAAATTCATATTGCAATGCGTAAATTATGACGTAAAGTTCATAATGAATTTTTTAATACTATATATAATTAAAAAAATTACTATTATGAAAGGTGCCAGGTGGTAACTAAGAGAACCAAGGGTTCCAACCTTCATTATATTTATGACACAATAGTCAATTAATATTTTACTAATAATCAATATGAAATTGAAGTTTATGCAAACCAAAGCTAAGGTAATTCTAATAAGTAGTCTAGCTACAAGTCAAGAACTATGAAACATATAATTAGTGTTGTCCCACTGACAATTCATTGTTCTAACCAAAAATAAATAAATCAAACACCATCAATGATAATATAGACCTTCATTTAATATCGATAATTGTTGAATAAACATGTAATTAATCTGCATCATGTAATGGAGAAGTGTTCTCTTTGTATGCCACTACTAATTGCATCCTAGAAATTAATAAACAATAAAATATGTCGAAAAACAAACAAACTATCGAACAGGTTTAACTATCCATATTTAGCATAAACTACATGGACATGAGATTTTGATTTAATGTAGGGAGAAGAAATCAGACATTCTTATTATAAGAGGAAAGTGCAATTTCACCCACCACCCTTCAAATCCTAATCATGCTCTACATTTTTAATTTTATAAGATTACACTTTATAAGAATATGCATCATTTTATCAATTTCATATTACTATAGATAAACTTAATTATTTACAACGTTTGGCCAACTTGCATACAATTGAAAACGAGCGTCGGGTCAATTGTATCAATATGATAAAGAGAAAGCAAGATCTCAAGATTTTTTTTTCAGAGCCTCATGTATTGCCCCTCCAAGTAAGGTAAAATAAGACTTGAGAAAAGTCCAAGGCATAATTGCTTTGTATCAAACATATAGATAGCAACTGAAGTTTACTAATAAATATCAAGAAAGTCTATAATTAGCTTGATTATTTGCATAAGTTAACCTATAAATAAGGTTCACCACAATTTTAAGATGAGGTTATTGATTATTGTTTCTTTCGATTCTTAGAAAATTTCTATAGAAGTATAAATGATATTCAATATAACTTGTGTGAAGAATCTGGGGTAGATGTACAAAATTTACGAGAGGACTGAAAAGATAAAGTGGCAATTATATGGCTTGAATAATGTTTACAAGGGAAAGAAACAAAAGGGAAGAAAGCGTAAAAGAAAACAAGATGAAGGGAGAATAGAGAGATGGAGATCATAGAGGCTAACAACATGGAGACGAAAGCCAACAGAAACACTATATTTTCTACATCCAGCTTTTGTTACAATATGTATTGAATTATTTATTACTAAAGACGATAAGTGTCTACTATCAGTTCACAACACTATGATTACTAGTATTGAGAAATTTATTGATTATGATATGAATTCAGGAACAAACCAGAATTTTGGTTTGATGAATATTTAATAGTGTTAATTTTTTGATGATTCTTTGTTCTTTTATTAATTATCTAACCATTAAATGGTTTTTATTTTAAATTTAAATTTTAATCGTTTCAATATATTATCTATTCATAACAAAAACCTGAAATTCGTTAATATGCTATCTACTATGTATGTATTATGTAGATAAGGTTGGTTGCTTTTGTTTGAATACTAAATTTGTTACCGTTTGAATCTTTTTCTGCAATGGAAGTAAATGCCTAATTGCCTAGACTAACTAAATAATAATTAACACGTCTGTGATAATAGCTTATTGACAAAATGATGCTTTATAGATACATAAGACATAGGAAAGAAATAGTATCTATTGGGGGAAGGCTTTTACATTTGATGAGATACTCATGCTTCATGATTTTACAGGATAATTGTGCTTGCCAAAGTTTTGAGTGAGGCATTACTGCTCAGTAGGCTGGTGCTTTTCATGGTAAATAGTTCTGGTAAGGGTGTAATTGGAACTTCTCATATTTGCTTTAGTTTTTGTTTGGATGTAATACAATGATATATGCATTGGTAAAATCACATCCAAACTATATGATTCACATTAATTAATTCCCTTGAGTTCTGTCACTTGGAAGCTGTTAACTTACTTTGGATTCTAGTAATGTAAGTTTCATGTCCATGTAATTTTTTTATGGAAGATCATTGTTAATGCATGAAAAATAGCAAGTCAGAGTGAGTATCCCGGATGCAAATGTCTTTTGGGGCTTTTGAAAGCCTTACGCCTACTAATCTTTTTTTTCCCTATTATATTGTGTTGTTGTAGGGAAAGTTATAGATGATCATGGAAATATGTAAGGGATTGGACCAAAATTTTTAAGAACATCTTGATAGCATGTATGTGCTTTTTGTAACTTGTTTAGTTGAAATTTAGTCTAGTAGTTTGTTAGATTATGAAATTTTAGTAATGTACTAGTGTTTTGTTACTATAAGTTTCTTAAATTGATAACAGAAGCTGATGGTTATCAAACTCAGCATATTGCTCCTTAACAAGGTTACCAACGAATAATTCAATCTTGTTTGGGTTCAATCATAGGTCCTGCTCAGGCTGCAAATCCTACAATTGATGCGGTATGTTTTTTTTATTTCAATTGTGTATTACTGCAGTTTGTACATTGGATATAGGAGTATGTTTTGGTCTTTTTGTACCTAAATATGCTTTGTATCATGTCAAAGTCAAATAATGAGGGTACTCCTTAAWGTTATTGGAGTAAATGAGTAGTTGTGTTACTTGAATTGTTTGATCGTGTGTGTTGAATGTTAGTCTATGTGATTAAGACCATGAGGTGGAACATGTATCGCAAATTTCTGAGAAAATACCATGTATAGTAGATTAAGAGGAGAACATAGAAAAGTGCATTMAGGATATATGCCCAATTTGATATATATCATGCTTTCTTTCCAACATATAAATTGGTGTTACTAGCAATACTAGCATGCATGCCCTCTATGGCGCCATCAGATCATATAAAAGTAAAACACATGAATTCTTAAGTATATCACACAACTAAGACAAAATGTAGAGAGTTGCAAAAGTTGTGCCGAAGCATTTCCACCCCGCACTTCCTTCAAAACGTGAGCGAATTGAAAAGCAATGATCTTGAATGTTTGAGTTGTTTCATCGAATTTGTTCTCTAAGGCTTGATTTTGCTTCTTTACCTCTGATAATTCTACTTTTAAGTTCTCCACTTCAACAACATTATGGGTCATATGGCTAGAAGCTTTTTCCCTTAACAAGCCTTGCACCCCAAATATGTCACTTTGCTTCACGCCAAAACCATAATTCAAAGGARGTTTAGGAAVATCGCCTTTGTACATAAGCTCATTAAAGACCTTATTCTCAATCTCAACCCTCGACTTGGAAGAAGAAGAAGTAGCAATGTGTTCTTCGACTTTATGAGTTGCATCTTCCTATAAAATTTAGGAATATAGATTAATCATAGTATCAAAATGATGGGCTGCATAAAGTATATTGTTGCAATGTATACCATGAATTGGCGAGACAATGTGCCCTCTTTGAAACTTKCATCCTTTCTTGTGTAAACTTTCTTATAGAAATCTAGTTCACTGAACTTTCCTTTTTCCTTCTCCTAAAATTTGCGAGAAATGAAAAATAACAAGCTGGAAAACATGATTTTAAGACAAAATAATGAAAGTCAGGGGAAAAAAATACAAGATCAGCTCTTCGGTTAGCAATGCTCGTACCACCACTGAAGTGAATATGCGCTTGTGATGCTCGGGCATCTTTTCCAAGTTTTGATAATTTCTATATAAAAATATATGAATCAAAAGGTCATAATTCCCATAATAAAGTTTATTTCCCATAAGTGTAGCACCAAATGATGCCTACATTAGGGTAGAAGATCCTGAGGGGAGGGGAAACCCTTTCAAAACGCTCTCTAATCTAAATAGTTTACCTTTTAAGGTACATACCTTAAAAGTTGGTGAAAACCAATAGTCAACCAAATCTGTCCAATTTTGTGTACTGACTCCATCAGGTTGATTCTCATAATTCTCGTCCTTTGTTCGTTTAGGATTAAAGTAACTACTCCTCAAGAAAAATCTATAATTCTTCCAGTATTATATTTAGATGTGCGACGCAATATTGCGTTGTTGAATAATTCTCCACTGGGTATCACAAAATGATCCTAGAAAAGAAATAAAAAAAAAATTAATTAGATGTTTACAACTACATAAGAGGAAGCGTATCTAATGATAGTTTGCATATAATATTACAAAGAAATATTAAGGTGCTAGGTAGATATGTAAGAAAGATAGATGCTCGTGGGAGTAGTTGTAATTTTTCTCTTTTTGGTTTTGGCACTCTTTGGTTTCAATACTGAGTTGCTTAAGTTGTAAAGGTTGATGTTTCTGAGCTTTAATGAAATTTTCATTTACTTTCAAAAAAAGATTTCAAGTTGTGCCATAATTAAAAAAGTAATTCTTATCATCTATCTTACTTTATAATAATCCAATAAGAATGATAGAGACACCCATTTTTTGTGTATCAATTAAAATTGTTAGAGACAAAGAGGCTACTACATTGTGCATCTACTTAGGAAGCACTTACTTTAACAGAGGTAGTCCAAATGCAAGCTTTTATAGAAACACAGTAGCATATAATACAAGTAGCATATAATACAATGAACTGAAATTGTAGACTTTTTGAAATTGTAGCACAACACCATAATCTTCACATTTTAATCTTCCTGCAATACAGTCAAATTAATACAATACAGTAGCATATAATACACAGTAGCATAAAATATAATACAGTAGCATATGAGGTCATTTTTTCCAACAATTATAGAAGACCATAATCTTCATATTTTAACCCTGCATTCTTCACATTGATACTCAATTAAAGACAGACCTGAATCAGTATGAGATAGTGAAATTTAAACAACACAAGGATTCTGAAATTGTAGAAACACAAGGATTCTGAAATCAGTAAAAGCCATATAAGAAAGCTGCCATCAACTGACCTCATTAAGTGACATGTAGGAAGACTTTGGGGGAATTTGGAGGCAATACTGATGTTGAATATGATGATGTTGATTTAAAGTGGCTTGCTCTTCTTCTTTTTTTTAAGAAAGGAAAAATACCTAATTTGTTATCCTCCTTTTCATGCCATTAATCATCGTTCAAGTTTTTTATAGAAGAAAGCAACTTTATGGTCACAGTAGGTTTTTTAATTGATCGTGCTTATCATTTTGGCATAAAGTAATCATTTTAACATTGAGGAGATGTAGTGGAATTGCTTAGATTGATTAGTTCATTAATCTTTCTTACAATATTTATGAAAAGCAATGAAAGTCGAAAAGACAGAGAAGGGGTTCAAAAAGCTAAAGGAAAAGGATCGATGGGGAAGTTCAACTTTTGTTCACCCTAGGTCATGTCTTAGGACTTTCATCATCCCATAATGGCTACCAACCAAACATTAGGAAAAAGAGACTCATGAAATTCACAAAAGGAAGATAGTTCTAGATGATTGATTTCTAGCGTAAAGAGTACATACTTCTAAAATCAACATTGGAGAGAGTTTCCATTCTTAATAACTTTGAATCATGGTAGCTATGAATAATATGAATAATATTTGGGAATTGGTAGCTATGAATAATATGTAAAGGCATTTGTTGCAATTCGTACATACTTATTTATTTTGTAATTAAGAACATGTACAAATCAATAAAGAAAAACGTCATGTACAAATGACCACCAAGCCTAATCATAGTCTCAAAATTAAATGATATACTATTGTAATAAACAAAGAGGTTGGTAACTTAAAGATGGATACACTAAAAAGGAGAGGAGGAAGAGGAGGGGGGGATATTATATTTGTAGCATAATATAATGGCCTACATAGAGTCTAGTTATAAGCTAACTATCTATTTTGTAATACATAGCATAACAAATGGTGCATCATCAATCAATGGACAATGTGATTTCCACAAGGAATCTGGATGATTTAACTGGGGAATTGTAAATAAAAAATCTAGATAGCCAAATTAGAACAATTTCAAGCTAAGATATAAAGGTACATCATAAACACTTAGAGCTTAAGACAACCATTGAAGCATATTTAGCATGGTGAGATTGGAAACTCATTCAAAACAAGATATATTGAAAATTTTGATTGGTTGTAAATAGGATGGAATTTGCCTTTGTCAGAACAAACCTTTTCTTCGTACGACGACGGTTAACGCACTAGTGGGAAAAAGGCCAAAAGCTCCAAGCTTTTACCCACTAAAAGCTCCAATTTTTGCCTGGTACTTTTGGAGCTCATACTTTAAAAGATATAATAAAAGCTCTAATTTTTACCTGGTGCTTTTAGGCTTTTAAAAAACTGGAGCTTTTAGTCCGTTAAAAGCTCTGCTTTTAGTGCGTTTAAAGCTCCAAGCTTTTAAAAAACCTGGAGATTTTGACCCACTTACAATTTTTATATTTTTTTCTACATTTACAATTTCCTACTAGAAATAAATTGAATACATATTTTTTTGATGCAAAATACATTGAATACATATAAATCAAATACAACAATTGCCAAAAAGAAAAATATATTATATTAAGTATAAACGACGATAATTACAAAATACAAGTGAAAAATATCACCATAATATATGTAATTAGTAAGCTACATTCTACAGTAAAAAAAAGTAAGTAACCACAATGTATAATAGAGTATTTCAACAAAAAATTAAAGGTGTTGCTTTTATAATCACACTTACTCCACCACCCCATAATATGTCTGCCACCACTTGCTCCACACATCACACCTGATCCACCACCCCTGCACGGCTGCACCGCCCCACCACACTTGCTCCACCACCCCTGCAGGGCTGCACCGCCCCATCGCACCCCACCACCGGCTCTGCTCCAATGCACCACCGCCTCTGCTCCGGTCAATACCCTGAATTGTGAAAATCAAAGGAGTAATCAGCAACCTCAACTATACCATGAAGGAGTTCATAAATGAATTGAAAAAAATGCATACCAGAAGTTAGTTAGCACATTACGGCCCTGAACATCCTCAGCTCTCAGACGGATCTTCCTGAAAAATTGATCCTCGTCGTTGTTTTGGAGATCAGCCAATGAGACTTCGAACACTCTGTGCTTGAGACCTTCAGAAGCAATCTAAAATTGACAATGAAATTTATTCAGTAAAAAAGGCAGTTAGACACAGTAAGATTGTAAATTTGTAACGAATGCAAAAAAGGCAATTAAACACAGTAACGAGGTTGAATTTGGTTAAAAGAGGATACATGTACCAAGCACATTTTAATATTGTAGTTAGGTTACAATAACTAAAACAAAGACTATCTCTTTCTCTCAATCTCAACCCATTATCAAATAAGCCTCTTTCATGAAAAATAGGATTTAAAACTGATTTTCATCAACGCTAACATCCACTGAAAATCAATTATCATTTCAAAATGAACTACGAAGTTTTATCAAAAACTCCGATTTCAAACAACTTGTTAAGACTAAAAGGGGACAAAAAACAAACTTCAATTGTCATTCAAATATTCAAACACATTACCATTTCAACATACACTTAATAAAAACATGAACTTTAACAGAAACATAAACACCAACAAACAAAATCAACATTATATTCACATTATTACCAACAAAAAATCAACATTATATTCACATTATATCCAATTCAACAATTCACCAACAAAATCGGATAAAATCATATCAAACCAAAAAAACCCAGAATAAACAAGAGATTTGAAAACCCCTAAAAATCGAAAAACCAAAATAGTACAGGAAAATATTCAGATCTCCCAAAATTGAAAACCAAAACAGAAAAAAAATAGAAAAAAATAACAAAGAAAACCAAGAAACGAAAATATCTAATGCAAAAAAAATAAAAATTTACCTAAACCTAGATCTCACAATTTGAGGGGTGAATGGACGGTGGCAGCGCAATTCAAGGAGAATGGGAGGCGGCGGCGGAGGAACTGAGAAAGGAGAAGAACTGGGTGTCGCCGCTGTTGCTTCTTTTGCATCGTTGTCGGAGTTGACGAGAAAGAGGAGCGAGAAGTCAGAGATGAGAGGCGTGAAAGAGTAGAGAGAAGCGAAAGAGAGAGAAGCAGAAGAGAGAGAGGTGGAAGAAGCATGAAAAATAAGAGAAGTGAAAAGGAAGTGAAGAGAGAAGTTAGGGTTTGGTTTTCATAAAAGAGGACCAGGGTAGTATAAGCACTTATGTTTCTTGTGCTAAGCCCATAATTTTCAATTAAAAGCTCCAATTATTGAAAGCCTGGAGCTTTTAACTATTAAAAGCTCCAGTTATTGAAAAGCCTGGAGCTTTTCATAGTTAAAAGCTCCAGGCTTTTCAATAACTGGAGCTTTTAATAGTTAAAAGCTCCAGGCTTTCAATAACTGGAGCTTTTAATAGTTAAAAGCTCCAGGCTTTCAATAACTGGAGCTTTTGTTAAAATGCTTTTAGTGTTTTTTCTACTAGTGACGGTTGATATTGGACTGAAGTGATTGTAGAAAGAAAGGCGTCGGCTTAACATCAACTTCAAGGCCTTCAATATTACATTTACAGAGGAGCAAAGGAGTATAGTGCATTGAGTTTAGTTTTTAGTGAGTGTTTAATTTCTGATTTCATGTTTTTTTATGCGAACAATGCACGTTTATAACTTGAATTATAATTCTGAAATACTAACAAAAAGGTATGTATAGTGTAATTTTAATATAGATTTTTATACGCTCTTATGACCCAACCAGATTTTATGTCATTTATGTTTGCTGTAATTTTTATTTGGATTTTTAGAGCTTTATTCCATTGTTTAGTCAGTTCGGATCCTAGCAGGTGCAGCAACTTCAACTATTTTTCTAAGACAATTGGTAAAGAGTTGGGAGGCATGTAAGTACTCAAATTGAACCTCATTAACTATACTTTCTGTGAACAATATTCAAAATTTTTTGAAAAATCATATGCTGTTATTTTTGAGCACTCGATTACTGGATGGTCAGAATTGGCAGATTTCCTCTGACCAACCATTAACGAGTGATCGAAAATACCAGAAACCGATATTTCAGAAATTTTCCAATATTTTTCAAAGAAAGTAGAGTTTATGAGCTTCAATTTAAGTACTCACACACCTCCTAGATCTTTACCAATTTTCCTAGAAAAAATCGTTGAAGTTACTACATGTGCTAACCTTGTGAGTTGAAGCATTCAAGTATCAATCTTATGAAGTATCAACCTCATGAAGCATTCAAGTATCAACCTTATGAAGTATTCAAGTATCGTTGAAGTTCCTACACGTTCTAACCTTATGACTCCATTTGAATCTATTTTGTGTGATATATTGTAAATCCATAGTAATTGTTTTATGTTGTGATTTTTTCAGTTCATCATGCCATTTGCAATCTAAACATTATACTCATATTACAGTGACATATTTTTTTTGCAAAGTGATGTGTAACAAGTTCAATTTAAACTGATATTGTAATAAGCATATAAGTGTATAAATACTTATTTAGTRGAAGACATTGTGTAGATGCTCVGAGGTTGCAATAAGCTTATAAGAATGTAATTGAGCTGTAAATTCAATGAATCATGATCAATTGACTTTGGATATTAATCTGAAATAAAACTAATCTACTGACTTTGTGTTATGATCAATTGAGTTTAAATAAAACACAACAGATTATACTCGCTTTGCACTGACTGTGAGCTCAAAATCCAGAATAAAACAAACTGTCAGGTATTGGAATTCATTCCAGAAAATATCTATCATAAAATGAGTTGATATGAACAAAGGAAGAAGGGAAAAAAAATATCAAAGATGGTAGAAAGATGAAGAAAATGCGAGGGAAGTAATAACCTTAACCACAATGCTAAACCCAAGTTAATTAGTTCAAAATAAACATAATTAACGCCAATTCCCCACAATGAATTACTAATCTGGTGTTATGATCACGGTTAGGACAAGTAAGCAAAAGTCATGCCTATAATTGGGATTTCTAAAAGTTGGTGTCTACCAAACGGATTTCGCAAAAATTGGTGCCTACCAAACGGAATTTCCCTTATTTCATTGTTTAGTCAGTTCGGATCCTAGTAGGTGCATCAACTTCAACTATTTTTCTAGGACAATTGGTAAAGAGTTAGGAGGCATTTAAGTACTCAAATTGAACTTCATCAAATCTACTTTTTGTGAAAAATATTCAAAAATTTCCGAAAAATCATTTTCTTTTATTTTTGAGCACTCGATTACTGGATGGTCAGAATTGGCAGATTTCCTCTGACTAGCCATAAACGAGTGTTCGAAAATACAAGAAACCGATTTTTCAAAAATTTCCCAATATTTTTCAGAGAAATTAGAGTATATGAGCTTCAATTTMACTACTCACACACCTCCTAACTCTTCACCAATTGTCCTAGAAAAATCGGTGAAGTTACTGCACGTTCTAACCTTATGAGTTGAAGCATTCAAGTATCAAACTTGATCACAATAAACCAAACATTGTACTAAATGAGCAAGAATTTGATTATACATTTCAATGACTTTGTCCTTCTTCATTCTACTAAACATTGTCAAATTTTCAAATTGCAAATTTACTAAATGAGCAAGAATTCGATTATACATTTCAATGACTTTGTCCTTCTTCATTCTACCAAACATTGTCAAATTTTCAAATTGCAAATTTACTAAATGAGCAAGAATTCGATTATACATTTCAATGACTTTGTCTCGGAGCATAAATTTAACAACTAAATATGTTGTTTTATCTATCTTAGAATCGACTAAAAATCAAGCAATTGCTAACTTCACTTGTAAAATTCAAATTTAAAGTAACACAATTGTTGTGGTACAAATTATAGTACCAAAAAGATAGCAGAAACAGAAGAATATTAATAGAAATAGAAAAGAATTCAAAGAAAGAAGAAGAAATATGAGAAGAGGAATAAGAGAAACAGGGAGAAAGCGAGAATAACAGAAGCTAAGGGAAACACGTTTGATTATTCGATTGATTACCCACAACTAATACAAATATATCTTACTGATATCTAACAAAGTTATCTTACAGCTAATCAAAAAAAAGATATCTATCCTAACTAACCACTAACAAAGACATGTATCCTTATTAATACCATAACACATATATAATTAAGATCAGAAAAACATACTCAAAACCCTAACAAACTCTTAAATTTAAACAAACGTAAACCCACCACCACCGTCGCCTAAAACAACCTACTAGCACCACTACTTAAAATTCCCAGAAAATTGCATAATTGGAAGCTCATGAAATCGTACCATATTGATCCAAAAAAAAAAATTCTAATAATAATTTTGAGCTTATTATTTCATGAACCTCATTCAATTTAATTTTGAATAAGAAATTCAACCCTTTTGAACCAGAAAAAATTCAAACAAATACAAAGCTTATTTAAACCAGAATTTTCGAACAAAATTAATTCCAAATTCGAACAAAGTTGAACCTAATTCAACGCTTACATAGAATGAAAAGTGAGATTGCAATTGAAAGAGAATTGTTACCTCAAATTATCAAGATAATTGATYTAACTTCTTCTTGATCGAATTGAAATTGAAATAAAAAAACTCCTTGAATTGAAATCTAAGTTGAACGACAATTGGTGTATGAAATTGAAAACAAAAACATTAATTAGTAAAAAGAGAATTTGTTTGATGTCACGGTTGATTTAATTGTGAGTAATGAAAGAGATTTTATGGATGCCATTGTTGATTGAAGGTGGTAAATATGCTTACATGTTTTGTTTCAGAGAGAAGAAGTGCGTGAGTGATAGACGGCCGATGAAAAAGCTGTTCAGTACTATAGTAGTGGAGCAATATTAGCGGGCAACACTCCAAAATTTAATTATTTTTTTCTAAAAAAATAAAAATTGCAATTTACTTGTGATTTTCACGTGATATTAACTCATATTGTGACACTTCTAATAGTCAMAATTTAWAWTGACCTTTAAAAGCGTCCTTGTATGCATTTTCTTTTTTGCGCCTAAATATGTGTGCYACCCTTTTACCAAAGTGRCGCAGCAAAAGCGTCGCTATAACACTCAATTTGTTYTAGTGATATTGGTTGTCTCTATTACTAAGAGTTGGGTAGAATAGAAGTTTTTTCATTAAATTAGAGATGTCATAGCTTTTCAGAAATGGTCTGTGTTGTTTGCTAAAGAATTGGATGTCTTTATGCCTTTAGTTGCAGATTTTATGCTCACCTGCACACTAAGGACGATGGGTCATATTTTGCTTTTGTTAAGAAAACTCCAATCAATCTGTCTGAGAAGAAATTGGCTGAAATCCTTAAAGTTTCAACTAAGGGACTAGATGTGTATTCTCATGAAAATTGGCCAAGTGTTAAAGGAATCAAAGCAGAACAGATCCTGAACCGGTCGTTCAATGGTCCACTTGACCCTATGCAAGAGTACACCATCGGCCATTTAAGGGAAGCAATTATGAGGATATTTCATACAATAGCCTCAAAAATTGTGTTTCCTAGAGCACAAGGCCGTATGTGTGTATGATTGATGGATAGTGTTCTTATTTACTGTATCATAGAACACATTCTTATCAATCTCCCTGCTACGCACATGATCTGTTGTGTTTAGAAAGCAAAACATGCTCTACCTTATGGTGGCTAGCTGACCTTGGTGTTTAAGCATTGGAAAATACCTATGGTGGAAGACTATGGAACAATCTCTCATCTCACCAATCAAATTATAGGTCAAAAAGGCATGAGCTATGTTGGTGGCATTTTAAAGATGAAAGATGATATTAAATGGAATGCAACAGGTGTAGGGACTAGTACCAAATCAGTTCAGGCAACCTATGCCTTGGTAAAGCAGTTGATTGACCAGAACACGATGATGCATTCCATGATCAACAGTTTTACTCAACTTTGTACTGCCCTTCAAGAATCCTACAGGAGGGTTGAGGTTCGTCTTGACCAAGCTGACATACCAGGACATGAAGATTCTGCAGAGAAGGAGGAGTCTTCCCAAGCTGCTGCGGAGGATAAGGATCTGGTTTCTGAAGAGAATTAGGAAGAAGAGGAAYTGGACAAAGAGGAAGCTGCTTCAGAGGAACTCGAGGAGGAGGAGGATGAAGATGATGAGATTGGAAATGACTTTGGAGCTGATTAAAATTGCCTCTCTTCTTATTCTATATTGCTACTAACCCCTCTTTATTTTAAAAAACTCTATCACTAGTTTCCTCTCTTCCAAATTATAAAACATTATTCTATGTAATTTGGTTTCCTGCTGGTCTGTAATAACTATTTAAGTAGGACTATTAGTTTTGCTACTGCTGCAGGAACAATTGGTAGCATCGGCATCCCTAGAATTTTTGTTTGAGCTGCCTGATTCAGCTTCAACTCTAATATAATTAGTAGTTTCCACTACTGGTTGTTTTTCTGTTTTGGTTAATTATTATCTTCCTTGATAATTTTGATGATGCCAAAAAGGGGGAAAGCAGGTAAAGTTCTTATCTATTCCACATATCTCAAGGGGAAACAATTCACTTGAGTTGAAATCTGTGTGTATTGCAGCAAATAGAGCAAGGTTGAAAACCTTGCTAGAGGTGAGAGACCACTTTGGTCTAGAAGTAAGTGTATTCCAAGCACTTTACTTCTATTCATCCTAATGGCTTGGAAACAAATCTGAACTAAGTGATGTTCTTATTGCGAATGCATGTAAGTCTAAGAGTTATGAATCTATTTAGTATAATTTAAACCATTGTTAGCTAGCGCAAATCATTGTAACTCTTTCTTAAACCATTGTTAGTTAGTTGTGAACTAGTGTACTTGTGATTTATGATTAATCTGCAGGAATAGTACGAGACCAGTTCCTTGGATTCTTAATAGAACTCAAACTATTGGAAAAGTTCCCAAACTTAATGATATATTTTGCAGGGGGAACTTCATGGTTTTTATCATAAAAAAGGAGGAATACGTTGAGTTCCTACCTTGAGTTTTGAATGATGACAAACCACTTTGAACTTAAAAATATATGCAAATTTCTGTTTGCATGTGCAGGTAAAAGATACAAGTTCAAAGTTTGTAAAGACAAAGCTCGTGAAGCTAAGTCTCGAGGATTGCATTAAGACCAAGCTTTTAAAATACATAATATTTGTTTCAAAAAAAATACATAATATTAGGTATTAGTTACAATGTAAGTAGTATTTGGATTGTTAAAAGCATTATAAAGGTCAATATTAGAGATTGAAACCAGTTGGATATAATGAGTAATATCGGTTGCTTATTATATACAACTTCTAGTAAATTGAGTTGACTGGAACAGTTTGGGAACAGTTCCAGACCAGTCTTCTCAAGTTTACTTCTTAACATCCGTATTTTTGGAAAGTTTATTTTCGCATAAAATTGATTTTGAAAATAAACAGATGGTAGGGTTATTGTGCAAGAAAGTTCTTTTAAGTATGGTAAGTACATTGTTGAGCTCATAACTGATTTTAYTTGATTGCKAATAAAATRAGTGGATATATTTTCCGTGAAATATTATTTTATGTCCAAGGAAAATATATCCTAGTGATCTCATGCAATTGAGGAGATTGTGAGTTCAATTTGCTAGGGAACTTGGTCWGGGATCAAGTTCATTCGAATCATCATAGTAAGTGATTGGGTAGAACTTCCATAGGTGGAAGTTGGGGATCTGTTGTGCWTAGGTGCATATTCGAATTAATTGTATTCTTTTGTTTATTCAGAGGTGATGAATAAAAGAGTGAGTGAATGGAGGACGTAGACTTATTAGAAGTCGAACCTCGTTAAATCTTGGTGTTGTTAATTTCCTGCATTTACTTTCCACTGCTTAAGGACTGGTTCTTAACTAGTCTCAGATAATTGAAAAAATTACAACACTTATACAATACTCAATTCACTCCCCCCCCCCTCTTAAGTTTAATCTGTACTTTAATTTATGTCAGCAAGAACCGTATATACGGTCCTTATGACCGTATATATGGTCCATACAACCGTATATACGGTCCCTGGACCATATATTTGGTTGCTATCCCGTATGTGTGATTTCTTATATTATCTATGTTTTTCCTAAAAAGCCTATAAATACACGCTCTTGGTGCTTAATCGAACATCAGCGAAAATTAATATTCAATCATCGAATTCACTTGTTCTTAAGGTGATTCGAAACTGTAAAAAATCTCTCTCACCAATCACACACACAAATCACTCCTAAAATCTAATGTTCTCAAATTCGTCGCTACTTTCGTAGTCGTTTCAGTACGAATCTAGGTACAAATTTATTAATATTATAATTTCGCTTTTGAATTTTAATCATGTAAATTTAATGATTTTCAATTGTTTTTGCTTTATCGCAATTGTTTTAATCCTAATTGTCAATGCTAACAATCTCTTTTATTGTGATAAGCAATTCAAGTCGAAGCAAAGTTTTGATACACTAACCTTTGTTTTCTCTTGTGATTGATAGCGAAGCAAGGTAAGATTGATTTGTATATTCGAGTTTTCTATTATTGCATACTAGAGGTGATCAAGGACCGGGCTGGGCTCGGGTGGGGTCGGGTTCGGGTCGTGATTGGCCTAAAATATAGGCCCTTTAATCGAGCCGGTCCTAGGTTCGGGCCTAAATTTTGTGTCCAAAGCCCGAAAATTAAGTACAGGCCTAGCGYGCTTTTTCGGGCCGGGCCCAATTTTTTAAATAAAATTCCTACATTTTGATCGCCAAAGCTCGGACAAAAAATGAAAATTTCGGGCCCAACCCGAATTCGAGCCAAAAAAGTTTTGACCAAAGCCCGTAAAATTTCGGGCTGGGCTTTTTTTTCACCTCTATTGCATACTAACCATTATCTCACATGTTTTTTGACATTGTTTTTGCATGAGACACTTTTTAATTGCTTAAACAAGACTGGAAATTGTTGAATCACATTAAATTCAGATTAATTATGTGCAAAACGAATTTTAAGAACCTTATTAATCTGATTAAATTAAAGTGATTACAACAATTAGGCTAGGTAGTGATATTTGCAAAATATAAACTCATTCTTTTAATAGAATTCTAAAGCTAGAGCACTTACTAAGGATAAAATTGCTAAGTTGTTGTGTATTCAATGGATTTGATCGAATGGAAGTACAATGAGACCGAGTGGAGGCCGCTACATGTGGGCAGATTGGGTCAAAGATTATTTTCGTACCGTGTCCTCGAACACACGAACTGGTTACTTGACCAAACAGTGGGGCCATTAACTTGGCACTGATGTTTCGGGCCTCCGTGATTAACCTGTATAGGCATGGTGGCGATTCCCCACTCGACAACACTACCCCAATGCACTCATGTGCAGGATCCGTGGCTCAAGCCCACGAACGAAATCGACGTAGGACAAGGGCCGATAAGGGCACATGCCTACACCCGTTATAGGATCTGTTGTTTGCAACTCCAATTGCATCTTTTCAATCACAATGCAWGGATATCGAAAAAGTAGGCATCCCCCCACAARGGAATATCAACTAGCAGTCCTCTTAGCCATTCGGCATCTTGASTTGCCAATTTTAAGGKAATAAATTCAAATTCCATTGTAYWTTTAGCTATATAAGTTTGTTTTGATGATTTCCAAGATATAGCACCACCAGCAATTGATAACACAAAACCACTAGTAGATTGAATTTCATCATTATTGGACACCCAATTAGCGTCACAATATCCTTCTAGAAAACTAAGTGTTCCATGATTGTTTAAACCCCAATTGATTGTCCCTTTTAGGTACTTCAACAATCTAATCAAAGCTAGCACCCCAATGTTCATGATTAGGATTGTGAGTAGATCTACTCAATCTACTAAAGGCATATGTAATATCTGGTCTAATCTAATTCATCAAAAACATCACATACACTTCCAATGATGTTAGCATATTCTTCTTGTGAAACACTATTACCTTTATTCTTTTTCAAATGAATACTAYAAGCATATGGGGTTTTCACAGGAACACAATCAAATTGATTAAATTTATGCAAGATATTTTCAATGTAATGAGATTGATTTAAACACAACTCATATGAAGTTATAGTAATCTTAATGCCAATTATGACATCAACCACTCCTAAGTTCTTCATGTCAAAGTAAGAACTTAGGAAAGCCTTGGTCTTGTTAACTATGTCTATATTGGTTCCAAAAATCAACATATCATCCACATATAGACAAGTGATAACACAACCAAGATGATGACTTTTGGAATATATACAAGCATCGGAATCATTCACATGAAAACCATCAGAAGTAATAGTTTGATCAAACTTGTCAGACCATATAGTGATCTAATCGATGTACACACCTTACCTTCTTGTCCCGGAACAATACTATCTTCTGGTTGCCTCATGTAAATGTCCTCTTGCAAATCATCATTCAAAAAAGCAGTTTTAACATCCATTTGATGCACGTGATGTTTATGAATGGAAGCAAGTGCAATTAAAGCTCTAATACTAGCTACTTTAGTCACTGGAGAGTAGGTATCAAAAAATTCTAAACTTTTTTTTGTGATTACCACACACCAAAAGTCTAGCTTTCTACTTATAAATTGAACCATTAGGTTTAAGTTTTTTTTTTTTTWAAAAAAAAAACACTTACTGTGTAGAGGTTTGCACCCCATTAGAAGATTTGTCAAAACCCATGTGTTATTAGTCATAATTGATTCTAACTCATTGTTAATAGATTCGAGCTAAAAACTAGATTTAACAGAACTCATGGCTTATTTAAAAGTCCTAGGGTCGTCTTCTAAAACAAAATCACTTATCACTTTTTCATCTACACAACCTTCTTCAGTAAGAAAAGCATAAAAATAGGTCCTAAAACTAGTCTAAATTTTGGCCTTCTTTGCTTCTTCTAGGTTCTATAGGTTCATTAGAAGATCAAGATCAGGTGTGTAGATGAAACATTAGTAGAAAGTTTGAGTTAAGAAGAATTTACAACTTTTTTCATTGGCAAGACATTGCTTAGAGATCAATATCTCTGGATTTTTGATCGCACCAAGCCAGATCCGTCTTTGAGGTATAAACCTGTAACGCACATTGTTAGTGGCATAACAATAACATTAAATCATGGTTTTTCAGGTCCAATCTTCTCTTTTGAATAACGGGCACACGTGGATTTGCAGGCCCCCAAGTTTGAGATAATCAGTTAGGCTTGTGCTTTCACAATCATATGTTGTATTATCAGCTTCTTATGAGGAACATGATTAAGCTCAAACAAAATAAGGAGATTTAGCATTACCCCCCCCCCCCCCGCTGGCAGCAAACGCATGAGTCAGTCTTTTCTTTAGTGTTCCTTGTTCTTCGTTTAGATATGCCATTTTGTTCAGGAGTGTAAGGGGTGGTAGTCTCATGTATTATACCATTTTGCTCACCAAAGTGCTTAAGAGGTGTCCCATCATATTCCCCACCATCATCTTATCTAAGTCTCTTAATCTTAAGGTCTAWTTGGCGTCCTTAGAGATTAAAAACTTTTCTTCTACTTCATCTTTTGAGGCGAATAAGAAGACTTTTGTTAAATGTGAATAGTCATCTACAAAGGTAATATAGTAGCATTTTGCACCTCCACTTACATAGTTCTTBAAGTCAGCTATGTCACTATAAACTAATTCAAGTAAAGCGGTAGACCTATTCACATTTTTATGAAAAGGTTTCATAGGGTGTTTAGCCTCAACACACACTCCACCATTATCAAACTCCATGGAAATGAAGTCGGGAATTAGGCTAAGCTGGTTGAGCTTTTTGACATAAGCTATATTGACATGTCATGTCCCAAACAGGAATTCCACAAAGAAATAGACTCACCAATATAAAAAGATGCAGCTTAAAGTTTATTAGCATTCATAACATCAACATCTAGAACAAACATCCCCCATTATAGAAACCCTTTCCCACAAATTCGCCCTTTCTGGTGAGTACAAGCTTATCAGATTCAAAAGTCTATTTAACCCCTTCTTTGTTGAGCAAAGCTCCACAAATAAGGTTTCTACGAATTTAAAGCACATGTAAAACATTATTCAAAGCAATTATTTTTCAAGAAGTTAGTTTTAGAGATACTTTTCCTTTTCCATGGACACTCACGGAGCTTAAGTTGCCCATGAAAACACAATCTCCATTAGTAACCGATTTATAAGAATCAAACATTTCTTTGATAGAACAAATGTGCCTATTGGCACCAGTATCAACGATTCACTCAATCACATTGGTGACTAAATTGACCTCAGATACAACAACAACAATAATTATCTCATTTAGCTTCAGAAGGTTAACTTGTGGTTTGGAACTGGTCCCCATCATTTTCCTCCTAGTCCATGCCCTTTTTGATGTTTAATAGCAATTATCTTCTTATCACCATAATACTCATGCTTGAGAATTTCCCATGCTTCTTTTGCTTTCATCGCTTCATAAATATGAGGAAAAATATCATCATCCAATGTCGAACGGATGAATAATGCCTTCGCATCCTTTTTTTCGATTCTCACGTAACTTCTTATCGGGCTCTGACGGTAGCTCCGATGGCTCAACATAGCCATTCTCAACTATCTCCCATATCTCTTGGGATTCGAGTAATGGTTGCATCATAATACTCCAAAGGTGATTTTTTTCCCTTTAAATAGGGGAATCAAAGGTTGGGATGAAGGATTAACACCAGTGTTTGCCATGGATTCTTGTATGTTAAGCATTCAATCTCACTTTGTGTTTGATCAATTTTTTTTAGGATCGAAACCTGGTTTTTTTTAGTTTTTTTTTCTCGGATACCTAAAATGTTGGCAAACGAGTATAAATTACAAAGAAAATAGGAAGCAATAAACATAGAAAGAAGGCAACTGATAACTTTTTGGGATTTTCTACAGGGTACCCCTGTAAATTTGCATTTTCCATGAAATACCCCCGTTTTTTTTGTTCTCTATATTGTACCCCTCAATTTTGAAAACTTTACACATTATAACCTTAATGATTTAATTTAACATAACTAGGGTTAAACTAAGGTTAATTTTAATTTTTTTAAAAATAAAATATAAACAAAAAAACGACCACCCCACTCACCACCACTTACCCACTCCACCATAACCAGCCTCACTCCACCGCCACTCACGCCACAACCAATCCCACTCAACCGTCGCGCGCTGCACCACCAGATCGGCACCCCACTCATTGCCGTTACAGAGCAGCCCCCCCTCCCCGCCACTGCACCACCCCATTCGAACCCGCCAATCAACTCGAACCCCCAAATAAGCTCAAACCCAATCAATTCAAAACTTCCTAAATCTATTCGAAATAGCTTTAGCTTGATTCTTTTATAATGAATTGGCAAAAATTTTCCAATCTTTTCAATTACTAGTTATTGAAATTAGTTGACAAGGTGGTCTAATTGGTTCAATTGTTGGGCAGAGTGGTTCTTCGTAGGATGAGATAGTTCATTTGGCGTAAAGTGCGATGGAGTAAGATTCGCCGGCACGAGGGTGCTGGCCGTACGGTGTGCTTGTAGAGCAACAACAATGTATAGATATCTGTGTGTTAGATAGTTGTTGTTTTTATTATTATTAAGTTTGGTTTTTTTTTATTTTTTTAAAAATTACTAACCATACACGTAATACAATAAATTATAATTGTAGAAGTTCCAAAATAGGACAATATAGAGGGCAAAAAAAACGGGGGTATTTCATGYAAAACGCAAATTTCCAGGGGTACACCGTAGAAAATCCCTAACTTTTTTTCAATTCATAAACAAACTCAATACAAACTTAAATAGCATAAACTAATAATAACTAAAATAAAGAAATTAAAGAGACATAGACTCAACTAAGACCCACTAATAAACATACATGACTAGTAAAACAAGAAAACGTGAATAACAATATGTTGATATTTTGGCACTAATAATCCACTAACTACGATTTTGACTTTGAATTAATTAAATATCATGTATGACATGTAAAGCTATTTGTATATATACTAGTGTTGACCTGCTAATAAGTAATAACCCGTTAATAAACAAATGACTTCTAACTAAGTGTATGGTGCATTTCAAGGGTTAAAGAAGTTAACTAATTAGAACGTGATATCAAACTTGACGTCAATTGCCAGTACCTCATCTTCATAAAATAAAGCTGGACGAAGTACAGTAGCAGACTTTTTCCTCWGTATCCTTTGAATTCACCTAAAGACTTATATTTAACAAGATTAGTAGTACAGGAAGAGTGTTTATGAGGTTTTCCTATAAGCTGCAACCTGTTTGTGCTTTTCGATCTTGATATGCAACACTAATTATGAAGGGGTAAAGTCCTTCTATTTTTGCTTCAAGGACTAAACGTATCCTCCCCACGAAGGCGGTAACTTGTCAAGAAAGCATTTTGCTTGAAAAGACTCACAGATATTCATACCCTCAGCAATAATATCAGCACAAAAAGATTCATACTCATGRACTTGATCCAYAATAGATTTGTCATCAGTTAATTTTAAGTTTAACCAACGACTAAAGCATGCTTCTTAGTCCCATAGTAATCATAGCAATYTTTAGATTTCAAAGCATCCCKAATATCCTTAGAATTCTTAAACTTGCTTAAGATTAGARACAAAGGGCCAGTCATATAGTGAAACAARATACCACGATAAGTCTTATTATCCTTATCAGAGTCCCTTATGGAATCAATGAGAGCAACATCAATAGTAAGGGCATAATCAACTCCAATCTGACCCAAAAAGAACTCTATCTTATCAGACCACTTCTTATCATTTTTGTCATCAAACGGATCCATCTTTGACATACCAGGAATAAAAGGATTGCTAAGTGGAACAACCAGAGGAATACCAGCCATAGTAATAACTGTAATTCGACTTTAAATTGTTGGAAATAAGGCTAGTATTGCAAAGTTCAAACTCAACTGAATTGTCGTGGCGTGACCGGAATCACTACCCTAAAGTCGAATTTGCCTCGTACTTATACACTCAGCCTCACAATAATCGACCCCTCCAGGGTTACACGACTTTCGCCTCCTTGGTGTAATGCAAGGAACCGGACAGAGAACTGACCGAACAATGCTTAAAGGAGGAGGAACAGAGAGTTGTGTTTGTAATTATGAGAGAGGAATGATTAGTATTTTTTCCATGTCCGTGTATAATGAATCGGAGAAGGCCAAAATATATATTAGGAAGCCTGAAGATTATTGCATTAAGCAGGCAATATTTTTGGTAGAAAATAAGGCAAGAAAATCTTTGTTATAAACACACACACCCACACTTGTGCACGTGTCATGAACACGAGCTCGAGCCGGGCAAGATGGTGGTGGCGGCAGCGCGCATGGTGATACCCAATATTACCCCTTACACCATGCCTCAAACACAAGGTAGTATGTTCTCCTTAATAAACAAGAAGGAATATTATCAATTTATCAATGTGGGATAACTTTCTTTGAAGCATTAACTTTGGAATATATAATTGCAACATGGAAGCCTGTAGGATTTAGACTTTTTACGTTTTCGAAACTCGAAAAATCCTAGGAAAGTCTTCGAAAATTTTTAGAAACGTAAATTAAAAACAGGAAACGTTTTTTTAGCAACAGAAACTCTATGAAAGTAATGTTTCATATATAAAAAATAATAAAATAAAAAAAACTCTACCATTTGCTACAAATTAGCACTTCGAAAATTCTGTAACTTATAACGAAAACACACACTTTTTGTTTATTGAAAACAAACAAATTTTAAAACTTCAACTAATGCATTTGAATATATATCATTGGCTTACAACCGTTCCTCTTATTTTCTTTAGCTAGTCTTCCTTATAACTATATTTATTAAAATTGAATATTTTTATGTGATTTATTTTTCTTGAATTGTCGATTGTTGGTCATTTTTGCCATTTCAATTAAACATTCAAAATGTGATGTGCAATGAGGGAAAATAAAATTATTTTGTTACTAATATTTTGATGTTTTATTTCAATGGAGCATAATTTCGTAGCACATTTTAAATTATATGTGTATTTATATCATAATATGACATTTGAAATATATTTATTTGCATGCAAGAAAAATTACATTACTTATTGTCTTTTTATCATTTTTTTTGTAAAAATATTTTTCTCTTATGTTTCCACATTTCCATGATTTT
>SNQN01008172.1:19707-30336 GCA_008642245.1 Bassia scoparia | reverse complement strand
TTGCGGATTTCAGCAGAAAAGCTGTTATTGTAAGGTAAAGGATAATGAAGAAGATGCTTGGGCTAAAACCAAGCAAATTTCGCTACTTTTTGTATCATAAGACATGTAATTCATCTTAATAAGTTAAGAGTTACGCAAGGAAACATTAAAGGTGACAAAGTGAATGTATTACGCTGAAAACACAAAAAGGGCTTCAACCTCAAAGTAGCACAAGGCAAGAAAAGCTACAGCCTAACATCATAGTTCAACCAGACTAACACAAACATCAATCTCCAAAATCTAACAATATTTCCAGCAAATTCTAAACAAGTTAACACATTAAATTAAAAACACCCAGTTGATTGAAAAGCCATAATCAAAACAACAATGTACAACAATGAACAATCTCAAATTCAAACCATTAAAGCCAATAATACATATCTACAATTTTGGAATCGAAGAAGGTCGAAGGTCGATTTACCTGCAATATCAAGATGATTTCGTGAGATTTGATGAAGTAAGAAACCACAAATTGAGATTGCACCACCCCTGTCTTCAAGAGCACTCTCTCACTCGATTTTYCTCTTGGCGAAATTGAAGATAATGGAGCTTGGATTGTGTCGAGGAAGTTTCGTGAAGAAATAGAAGCAAAGAAATATCAGTAACACCATCCATATACTCCGTGAATTCCAAAGTAACGGCGCCAGTTACTAAAATTCCATCCTTTTGCTGAAATTACACATTTGACCTTGGATATATTGTTGGATATCCTTGTTTTGGATACACTAGGAATTTCGCGTTCTATAATATACCATTATTATTAGTATTTAATGCACATAAAAAGGGCCTTGCGCTGGGAGGAAGGGGAGGAAAGTATCCAACAAGGTTCTTATCTATCAAATGTCACAGCTTCATGATTTCCTCCTACAATTGACGATGATGTTTGACGGAAAAGAAAATACTGTAGAAATTTGGGACATGTAAAAAAGACAACAAGTCAGACATATATTAATCCCTAAATTCAATAGAAATTCAGCACCACAATTTTATAGCTTCAATTAAACCGAAAAGGAACACAAAAATCGAGCCCTAATTTGTTCATAATTTAGCATAAATTTATTCATACTTCGTTCATAATTCAGCATCAAGTCAAATTCATTCTTCTTCAAAATTCTATAATTGCAGAGTAATCAAACACCCAAAAACAAGAAAAAGAAAACCAACAATCCCTAATTCAATCACTAGATCTAAACGAGTACAAATAAACCCTATTTCAATGTCTAGATCTAATTGAGCACAAATAAACCGAAAAACTTAAACAAAAACCCATATTTATAGTTCTAAACACCTTAGATCTATTTGAATGTGGTTTAAAGAAAAAAAACCCAAAAATTCAGCTTTAATTAGAAGAAAACACAAATATAAGAAGGCGGTATACCTTAGCGACGATGACGATTTCGAGGGAGGCGTGAGCAGCGACAAGAGAAGGGAGAGGGGCGTGAGCAGCGGCGAGGGAGCAATGGGAAAAAATAAGGAGAGATGGGTGAACAAGAGTAGAAGATGATAAATGATTTGAGAGGAGAGAGAATAAGAAATGGAGGAGAGAGAGGGAAGGAAGAAGGAGAGAGAGGATGTCACCGGAGAAGGGGAAAGAAATGTCGGTAAAAAATTATGTTTTTGTTTTTTATTAATTTTCGTACAAATGGGAGGGAAATAAATATCAATAACTTACCTACCGAATTTTAAATCGGTCGGTAATACCGATTCATAATTTGGTCGATAAATTACACCGATCGGTGTCGGTCGGTATTACCAACTGAATTTTTTTCGGTCGATATTTTTGGTCGGCCTTAGGCGAAATTCTAGTAGTGTAACCTATTCCAAACTTGTCATTCTTTTGCGGCAAATCAAGAAGAAGAGGAGGATGCTTCTTGTTAGATCCTAAGGTCATTCCTGAAAAGTAGCCTTTCTTCTTGAGTATGGTATGGATAGTGAGATCAGCATCGCAAGGAGATTCTTCGATCATGGAAGAGGAAATCCCCAAAGTTCCTTATCTTTATCCATGTTGGACTTGTAAGGTAGACATACCTATTGCTTGAATCTTCATGGGAGAAGCATCAATAACTACTGGAGTTCCATGGAGAAGTAATTTGGCCTTTTGATGATAGGATAAGGCAACAAAGCCTAATTCACAGAGCCAAGGACGTCGAAGTAGCAAATTAAAAGATATTCGAACATCCATGACATTGAATTTTTTTCGTTTCTATATTTGGCTAGTAGCAATGTTGAGCCAAAAGAGGCGTTGAGCTTGCCTCTTGGAACTATCATAAGCGCGGATCGTTTGCGTATTGATTTGAAGATCATCAATTGAAATTTTGAGCTTTTGAGCGGTCCTTAAGGGACAAACATTGATGTCGGATCCATTATCAACCAATGTCATAGGGATGTTGAATTGCCTACAAATTACGGTGATGTGTAGGGCTTTATTGTGATGAGGTTCCTTAGGTGGAAAATTATCATCAGAAAAAAGACCATGTAAGGTGAAACACCATGATTAGTTATGAAGTTCACCAACTCCTCAAGAGTCGTTTCGCTTGAGAAGCTAAGTTCAGTAAGAGCCATAAGAAGCGCTTCGCGATGACTTTTTGAGGTGACAATTAATTCCCACAGATTCAGTTCAACCTTAGTGTTTTTGAGTTTCTTGATGATTGGGTTCTCCTCTTGAGGTGAGACAACATGAATGTCATCAGTGTCTTGTTTTGGAGTTGGATTAAGAACACGACCACTCTTAGTGAGAAATTGCACATCAATTTGCACTTTGACAATGTCGTCGTCGTCGAATTCTTCTTCAAGATCTTCTCCTGCCGTAGCTTGATGAGTAGCGACATTGTCGACATAATTGTCTTCATCATCGCTTTCCCAACAGCCATTAACAKAAGTGTCATTAAGAAGTGGAATGTCCTTGATTGCTTGATCAACTGGAAAAATGAGAGTAGTTGGATCAAATGTATTTTCTTCATTGAAAGAGATCATGAGAGCTGTAAGACGATTCGATGTGATGTTTGGCTTCTTTGCGCTTGGAGGAAATGGGAGACTTCCCTCCTCTACCTTGTCTTAAATTGTATCCTTTAGCTTGTAGCATTCCTCGATGGTAAGAACCCTACCTTGATGATACTGAAGATATGTTTCAGGATCCCATTTGGGGGATTGTCTTTCTTGATCAAGGGTTGGGCCGATTGGTGAGATCTTCCCCTTGCTTTGGAGACGCTCAAATGCTTGGGCATAAGTCATTCCCAATGGCAAATATTCACGTGTCTTTCGCTAGTAGCCTTGGCTCAAAGAGAACTCCGGAGTGGTTTGGAGTGCGGAAACATTGTTTGAAGAATTGTCCTTCTAGTTATTATTTCATTTGGGCTTTGTGTTGGAACTAACTTCTTTCAATAAGTCATCCTTAATGGTTTTTGCCAATGTGGTATACCTTATCGAACATTTCAAGTCCTATGTAGCGAAGATGATTCTTGTACTTTGGTTGACAATTTGATATCAGAGTTTGAACCATCCCAGCTTCAGGTGGAGTGCGAACTAATTGCGCAGCTGCTTCCTTCCCCCTAGAAAGAAATGCAGCGAAATCTTCTTTTCACCTTGTTTTAGAATTTCAAGCTCGCGAGTGGAAGCTTGAGTTAGAATGTTCCCTTTGTAGCGAGACATGAAAGCGAGAGCAACATCTTCCCATGTTTCAGTTTCCTTTTAAGACAAGGAGAAGAACCATTTCTGGCACACTGGAGCGAGTGAAAGTGGAAAGACTTTTTGATAAAGAGATGTGTCAACTTCTTTGAGGCTCAAGGTGGCCTTGAAAGCCTTTAGATGGAAGCGTGGATCATTAGTGGGATTGAATTGAGGAAGATCATTGGAGGAAAACTTATCATGAAGCTTGGTTGAGGACGAGATTTCATTGTCCCAATTCTCATAGTAAGATAAGAGGCCCCATCCATGTACTTCTTGATGAGTCTTTCAAAGTCCTTGGAGGAAGCATTTTCACCATTTTCAACCTTGGTAGTGAGCTTTTCTATCGTTGCAGTCAAGTTTTCAACGTTCTTGGTGAGATCGTTGATCTTCTCGTTTGCTGCATCTAATTCGGGTGATGGAGACATCTTCTTCGAAGTTCACTTTGTTGAAGGAAGCTTGGTTGGATATTCGATTTAATCACGAACTAACCTCTAATTAGCCTTGCGAGTCCAAGTAAAGTTTTCAATGTTGAATTCTATGATGTCACAAGACTTCCTATTAATAACGACGCTTTGTTTGACTCATGGACGACTCAATGTATGCCCTTAACATGGCCATCTTCCTTAATGGATGAACTTAAAAAAATCCTACATGTATGCAAAGCTAATGTTTACCATGATTTCTTTTTTAATTTTTTCCAATTTTTTCTTTCTTTTTTTTCGATTTCTCTTTTCTTTTTCTTCTTTTCGTAGAAAATAATGGCCTTTGTACAATATGAAAAAATGCATGCTTAATCCTCAGTCTAACTAAAGATGGCCATGATCTATATGCTTGTCTAATGGGCCAAGTCCAATACATAAACATCTTAATATACAAGGCTAAAAAGTCCTAATATGCACATATTAATCACTTAACATAATTCATGAGTTTAAGTCCCCTTAAAGTCTGGATATAAGAGAACGAATGGTCGGCTTGGTTAAGTCAAAGAGGTACCACACCTAAAAGTACAGTTTTGTCCAAACTTCACCACTAGCAATTAGTGATGTATGGCCAAGTTACCTCTTATGCACACACATCAAGTAACACTTGCACACGTGGCATGGGCGAGATAGGACTTTCCTTAGCCAAATGATCAAGTAACCATATGCACCAAAGTAGTTTCTTCCCTTAAGACGATCTCGATTATAAAACATACCCATATGAGACCACGGATTCTAAGGTGTGACCCTAGCTATTCGGATGGGCCACATGTAATATGCACAATTCAATGATAAAGATCTATGGAATTACGAGACTTTCAAGTCTATCCATTTCACCTAACGATGGTTATCCCCAGTGAAGTCGCCATTTTTTAAGTATGTGCCCTTATTGGGCGTTTTCCTACGCCGATTTCGTTTGTGGGCTTGAGCGACGGATTGTGCACGTGAGCGCATTGAGGTAGTGTTGTCGAATGGGGAATGGCCACCGTGCCTATAAAGGTTAATCACGGATGCCCGAAAAATGATGCTAATTAAATGGGCCAACTGTCTGATCCATTAACCAAGTCGTGGGTTCGGGCACATGCTACGGAAAGAATCTTTGACCCAATCCGCCCGCATGTAGCGGCCACTACTCGGTCTCATTGTAATTACATTCAATCAAATTAGTTGAATACATAACAACTTAGCAATTCTATCCTTAGGAAGCGCTCTAACCTTAGAAACCTATTAAAAGGTGAGTTTCTATTATACAAAAACCACTAACTAGCCTAATTCACAACAAGAATTCGCGTTATTAACGACGAATTTTATCGACCGTCACAAAAATGGTCAGAAAATGCAGTTTACCGTTCGTTTTTATAAATTTACTGACCGTCTTATAAAATGGATGGAAATTACCGTCCGTTTTTCATTTTTCCCTACCGTTAAACGGTCGGTAATATGGTCAAATACGAAGTATATTTTTTGACTTGGTTACAAAATTACCGACCGTAGACGGTCGATAAATATATTTTTTTTAAAAAAAAATTAAAATCCCAATAACACCCAACCGACCAACTCCTTATCACCTCTTTATTCTCTTATACAAAGTATTACACTTTCTAACTCAAGACTCTYTTTCACCCTTATCTAACCAACACTTTCCCTCTCTCGTCATTCACCTCACACGTCACTCACTCTCCTCTCACCTCTCTCCTCTCTCCTCCCCACTCTCCACAAAGCCTTATCCTCTCACCTCCCCACTCTCCACTAAGCCTCGTCCTCACCACGTCCAAGCACATCCAAGCCGCCATCACCACCAACAAGCACCCTATTTGGCTTCAAATAAGGTATGTTTTTCAATTGTTTTTTATTTTCGTTTGTTTGATTTCAAATCTGGGGAATTTTGTTTGATTTTCTTTTCGTTTTTGTTTAGATCTAGGTTTTATTTTCTGTTTTTTGTTTCAAATTTTTTAATTCGTTCGTTGTTTTAGGTCTACAATTGTAGGGCTTTCTTTTGTTTTTTTTCATGTTTTAAGAAAATTAAACTCGTTTTCTGATTTTATTTTCGAATTTGAATTTCTCTTTTACGTTTCTTTGATTTTCATTTTCCCTTTTTTAGTTTTTCATTTTCAGAATTTTTTTTATTTGAAGGTTGGTTTTATGTTTTACAATTCCAAATTTCCTTGTTTTCGTCAGATCTACAATCGTTTAATGCTTTCTTTCTGATTTTTAAATGTAGTTTTGATTCGGTATTAAATTTATTTTCAGTCAAAATTTTAGGTTTTAATTGGGAGTTTTAGTTCGAAATTTTTAGAGGTCGTAGAAGATTATTGGAACTTAGCCCACTCAAATGTTGAAATTTTTAGCGAAGCCCAAAGTAGCACAATGAATGACTTCAAAAATTTTAAGCTAATTTTTCGGGTTTCAACAGTATTCTGCCCACTCAATTGTTGATTTTTTTTACCTACTTCGTAGTTTAATTACAATTATTTTTTTGTTTTACTTTCTTGGTCTGTTTTATTTTTTATTTGATGGTTATGATTTATTGATTTTGCTCCAAATTTGAGTTCAACTTTATGAGGACATTCAATCCAGATTACTTCAAGAATTTGTTGAAGAGATTTTAGTTTGTTATTTGGTATTGTATTGACATTCAAGATTTAGTTTGTTGATTTTTTATGATTTATTATAAAGTTATAAAAGTAATATACAAGTAGTTGAAGGTTTTTTTAGTATGTTGTTTTAATTTGTTGGCTTCATAAATTTTGAAAAGTTGTCAGAACAACTCTCTAACAGCGTTTTTGTTTTATTTTTAAATTTGTACAAAACATTTATCGACCTTTTTCGCGGTCGGTAAAAGGTTATTGTTTTCTACATATTAATGCCACATTTTAATGGATGGTGTTCGACCAATAAACGGTCGCAAATATGTAAAATTACTGACCGTCTGATGGTCGATAATTTCCTTCCGTTTAAAATCGACAGAGATTATCGTCTGTCTTAATGACAGTCGGTAATGACGGTCCGTAAAATTTTACCGACCGTTTAGAAGTTAATAAAGCCTAATTTACTGTCCAAATAAATTTCGACCGTTGGCGGTCGGTAGAAGGTTCACCGACCGCTTTCGCGTTTTTACCGATCGTTTGATTTGTTTTGGACGGTCGGTAATAGCTTATTTTCTTGTTGTTATTATTGTGATCACTTCAAATTAATCAAGTTAATAAGCTGCTTATATTCAATCTGTCCATGATTAATTTTCATTTAATGTGATTCAACAATTTCAGGTCTTCTTTAAGCAATAACAAAATGATTTCATGCATAAACAATATCAACATATATATAAGATGATGGTTAGTATGCAATAATAGGAAACTTAAATATTCAAATCAAACTTACCTAACTTCGCTATAAATCACACGAGAAAAAAAAGGTTAGTTTATCAAAAACTTTGCTTCGACTAGAATTGCTTATCACAACAAAAGAGATTGTTAGCATTGACAATTATGATTAAAGCAATTGCGATAAAGCGAAAACAATTGAAAACTAATGAATTTACATGATTGAATTTCAAAAAGAGAAATTATAATTCATATGATTGAAATTTAAAAGCGAAATTATAATGTTAACAAAAAAAATTATAAAGAGCAAAGAGAGAATTGAATTGAATAGCCTCAAAATTTGTACCTTGATTCGCAAAGAAACGACTCCGAAAGTATTGATGGATTTTAGAACCTTAGATTTTGTTGAGTGATTTGTGAGAGAGAATTTTGAGAGTTTTGAATTCCGTTAAACACAAGAGAATTCGTTGATTAAAGCTGATTTTCGTTGATCACCGAGAGCATGTATTTATAGGCATATGGGAAAAGATAGGTGGAAAAAGAAGATATACGAATACCGATACCAACATATATACTTTTCAAAGAACCGTATATATGGTAGTGACATCCGTATATACAGTCCAGGGGACCGTATATATGGTAGAGCCATCTGTATATACGTACATATGGTCTGTAAATACGGATGGGCTGACATGGCCATGACGTGGATGGCCACGTCAACGATTCGTGCTTAATTATTGTTGTATCTATCTTTTCGTTTAACAATTAATATCCTTGTTTTTGCATCTAATCTACTATCCAATTAACATTTATCCACTTGTGGATAAACATGATTAATCGTCTAGAATATTCTAGATAAATCCCGAATTTTCTGAATTGATTTATTTTTGAAAAATCATTTCACAAACTTGTAAAAATCATAGAAAATCATAGAAAAAACAGACAAATTATTTAACAATATTGGTAAAATTAGAAAATTGAGTGGAATAAGATGAAAATGAAAAACTTTAGAAAAGACCTTTAAAAGCAATTCTAAAAAATCGCTTTTACTAAAAAAAATGCCCTAAAATAGAAAATAATTGAAATAAATATGTTCCACCTATTATTGAGCTATCGGCATACGTTTTCAAATTCAACTGTACCTTAACTTGTGCACAAGAATTTGGTTTAATGATTATGGTTTGTGGATTTTGTCGCGACTTCTGAAATCAAATTAAATCTATTTCGATATATATATATATCGTACTTTTCCTCATCGGCTATTCAATTTGGGGAGATATATTTAGGTGTCTACAGAAGCCCCCACTTTGACTAAGTTTGGAGAGAAGTTTGTTCTCTTAAGAAAAAAATGAAAGTATTCGATTCGGGATGAAGGATAACTCAAGATGTTATGCAATCTCAAGTTATCCTTTTCGTCGGTACCTGCAAAACAACGGATAATTTGGTGAAGAATTCAGTGATTTATCGGTGATTAAGGCGTGAAAATAAAATGCTTTTTGTTTGAATGTTTGAATGAGGATGAGTGATGAATGATAATGAACGAATATGATGAAAGAAGTAAGAAAAATAAAACTAAAGAAAGGAAAGTGCGAATCGGGAGTCCGGGTAGAAGGAGGTGAAATGGAGTGTGGTGGGGCCAGGTGGGAGGGTTTAATTAGGTTTGGGGATTTTGTGTGGAGCCAGGCAGATAGGTAGGGAAGAAAAAGAAAAAGGAAATTAAAAAGAGAAGGGAGAATGGGAAAGGGGAAACCCATGGGACCGGATCATGAGAGACTCGAAGCCAGTTATAGCCATTAGCCATGGTATACCCACTCGGATCGGCCTTCCAAATCACACTAGAAAAACCAGGCTTTAAGATTTCCTTAACTTTCCAGATTTGTTTCCAAGTCCAAATAGCAGAGGTAGGACATGGAACCCGCTTCCAATGCTTTTTCTTGATATAAAGAGGATCATCCAACGAAGCCACATGCTATCCTACTTACTAGCAATATTCCAAACTTGTTTTTCAATAGCCGCAATGTTCCAAGCACAGCAGTCATGCACACCCAACCACCTTCCTTCTTCGGACGACAAATAATATCCTAAGCCACGGGAGGAGGCCTAGAGAAGACAAGTTTACTATCCCATAGGAAATTCCTACACATAGCAATATTATTAGTATTATTATTATCTTTTACTATTTGCTATAATTGTTTTGATTGTTTGGACCAACATTCTTTTTTTGACAAATTAGTCTAGTTAGGAGGTTTACTATTTTGGTACACTAAACCTAGTAGGCGTGTTATATGGAGGATTTCTAAGTGTATGTGTTAGTTTAAGTAGTGTTTTTCTAATTCATGAATTACTCTTTTATTTCTTTTACAATTGATTTAAGCCCTTGAGTACATGCAAAACGTTTCATTTTCCCCTCTTCAAAATTTAGCAAAATCAATCCTGCTCTTCCTCTCCCTTGGCCAGTTCCGTGGGTGACTTTAGAGGTTTTTGCTCCTTTTAATTCCATTCTTCTTGTGCACGTAAACCATTTTTCTTTTCTTTTTCTTTCGCTAAAAAAAATTTAGCAAGCTAACCTCTCATCTTTCTCACTAGGCAACCGAAAAAAAAGGTTTTGGAGCAATATTTGATGTTTTATTTGGGTTCTCTCAAGCTTGGATTCAAGGGTGTATTTTGCAAATTCTTGGGTATTTTCTTGGAGGTTTTTCTTTGAGCACTTAAGGATTTTATTTGTCTGCAAAATTTAGGTAACTAGATCTTTTATTTCAATTTGTTCTTATTTAAACATAGAATTCATGTTTAGGATTAATAAAATTAGAATTTGGTTAATCGGTTTTATGTTGATAATTAATGTTTTAATTTAGTCTTGTGCAAATTTCTGGTAGTAATAATTTTCCATGACTTGTTATAATTTAGAATTATTTATTTGTAATTTTCGTGACTTGCATGAATTTAATTGCAATTTTCTTCAAAACTGAATTTATCTGTTTTTAGACGTGATTTTTTGAAATTTTATTTTGCAAAATTTTATGCTTATTTTTTCTGTTGGAATAATTCTATTTGGTCCTTAGTTAATCCCTTAAATTATTTGGTATAATTGTATTTTTTCTGGGTAATTAAGTTAATGCCTCAAA
>SNQN01008172.1:0-18723 GCA_008642245.1 Bassia scoparia | reverse complement strand
AATAATCGTAATCTTAGAAAATCGGACGTATGGCAAAGATTATTCCGACAATCAAGTATTTCAGGTTTTATTGAAAAAAATATATACGCAAAAGGAGCGTATATACGCTGAGGAGCAGCGTATATACGCTGCCTTGATGCGTATATCGCTGCCCTCAGCTTATAACGCTCCTCAGCGTTATACAGCTTTGCAAAAGAGAAATGGCCTCATTGTGTGAAGCGTATATACGCTGAGTTATGAGCTATATACGCTCCTCATGACGTATATACGCTCATCTCAGCGTATATTTACGCGAGGGGTGTGCTGCTCGTTTTGCCTCGTCCTATAAATATATACCCTTGCCTTGCTCAGTCATACACACGCACAATTCCCGGCACCTTCACTTCATACACTTCACGCACACTTCTCGAGGCTACGTTTGCTCTCTCTCTCTCTCTCTCCAAAACACTCTAAACACATTACACATCGTTTTAGTTCTAAGCATCGATTCTCTTCGAATCAACAAGCGATAACAAAGTAATTCTGAGATTACCTCACCAATAATTCTCTCCTCACTTCCTTTTATTTGACTAACCATTGATGAGTTTAATGCAAATTAAACAATGTAGAAACTCACTTTTTTAATCGTTTCATGTAAATATGTAGGGTTCTTAATGATTTTCAATGTTTCCATTGGTTTTTGGTTTTCATTCTTCTTCATTCGTTTCATTATTATTATTTCCATTGTAATACTAACAATTCTTTATTCTTGTATAGCAATTCAAGGCTAAAGGCCATTGCTGCTTTGCGTTTTATCATGGTGATGAACAATTGTTTTCTTTTGTTTTCATTGTAGCGATTCAGGCAAAGATTCGTTTCATTTCGTTTTACAAAACTAACCCTTGTTTTCCTTTGCAGATTTAGGGTAAGATGTGTTTTGCATAACTTTGAATTTATACACTTCATATTATCCTCTTATTTCATTTGTGTATTAACTTTGTATATATTTTGCTAAACAAAGACCGGAAATTATGTGAATCACTTTAAAGTCAGATTAACTATGGACAACCTGTTTTTAGCTACCGTTTTAACATGATTAATTACAAAAGTGGTCACAATTCTAGTTAGTAGGTCTCTATGTAGCATTTAGATAGAACATACTCACTTAGTAATTTTTAGGGTTAGTTCGCTTCTAAGGTGCTAAAATGTTAAGTTGTGGGCATCCGATAAAACGTGTTTATGGAATTCAATGCAGACCGAAGAGGCCGCTACATGCGGGGCGAATTGGTTACAGATTCTGATTCGTACCATGTCCCCGAACCTACCGACTGGTTAACTGATTGGACTGGGCGGGGGCGGCATTGTTTGCACCAAACGTTTCGGGAGCGCCATGAATAACCTTTCTAGGCACGGTGGCGACTCCCTCACTCGACAACACTACCCCAACGCACTCACGTGCGGGATTCCGTGGCTCAAGCCACCATCAAGCACCTCGATGTATACCAAGCCGCGCGCCCGCTATATGCTGAGGGCGCGGCCCACGTCCTACAATAGTAGAATATATCGACGCAGTAAAAGCCAACTTCAACGAGAAATGCTTGTCGGGCTGTGCACGAAGTAGTAAGAGACGAAGTGAATAGAGCAGGTGTCGAGGACGCAGTAAGGGCACACATGTCTTTTTGCAAGAAATAGAACACTAGTCCTGCTTCAGGTGTTGCTGATGGTATGAGACATATGCTATGGAGGAGGTTGGTGATTTGACTCATAACAAGAAATCTTAGTCAACAAGTATGGAAGATCAAAAGTTTCTTGATCAATAAGCTAAGAAGACTCTCACTCACTTATCCTTCAATTCGTCCAATCAGTGGTTTCACTATCAGCGTCACAATTAATTCTGACAGACCCAGTACGTATTAAAACAGATTACCCTTAAATAAATCAATTATGGGCACTCTGTTTTTGCCTTTAAAAATAATACTTTCTCACCTCCCTCCTCTTAGCCTGTTCTCGATTGTTTTTTTATATATAATGCTATTATTTTTTCAGGTTTGGAATATCTTTAGCTATCTATTATTCTTCTTTTTATATATATTTGAAGTCCAAATTATTAGCATTGTTTTTGTTTTTTTACATAAAAGGGAGTAGAGGCATGAACCAGCTCCAACATTTGTTTAAAAACCAGCTATCCAACAAGTTCATAGAACAAACAAATTAAATATAATTGTAAAATATATTATAATAACGAGCAACTCAAGGATTAAAGTTATAGCATCAAGACATGTACTTAATCAAATTATATGATACTTAAGCAAAAACGTAAAAAGTATTCAGATTATATCATAGTTAAGCATAATTATAGTTTAAAGTTGAAGATAGGTGAATACCTCAAGGAAATTCCAGCAAAATAGATCAAAATTACACCTGCAATCCAACAAATTTTGAGTTAAAATTAATAGATCAAAATTATACCTACAATCCAGCAAATTTTGAGTTGAAATTAATAGATCAAAATTTTACGTATAAAAAATGCAAATGAAATCTTCAAAAACAGAATAATAAGCACATACTCAGTAAACAGCTCGAGACAAAACTTATAATTGAAACTAAATGATCGACGAAGAGGAGATGGAGTTATAATCCCCAGTAAACAAGGGCCTAAACGAGTCTTTCCCTTTGTAAATTAGACATAACTCGAAAGTTAAATCAACAACTGTAAATACTTATAGCAATTAACAAAGGCATTATAAAAAAAATCATAAGAAAGTAATAACTACAATTAATTAATAGAAGTAATCACAAAATTACGACATAATTTACATAAACTAACCATAATTATATTTCCTTATTTATTAATTTTACCCTAAATCGGATACTTAGCTGCGGGGTATGGTCCGATGCAGCACTGAAGAACGGCTGYGGGATGACGCATGACGGTGGCTTAGGATCCGGTGCCGGCAGCAGTCACGGGCTCACGGCGACGAGAAGTAGAAGAAAGAAGAGATGAGGAATCACTGAAGATAAAGAGATAAGGAATGAAAGGATAAAAAAATAAAAAGATTGATAGTCATGTTGATTATTGGAGTGATAATGTAACTGACGATGTACTATCATCCTTATTTCAAGGGACTTTTGCTCTTCCATTTTTATTATTTTTTTATTTTTTTAAAGAGGGAACGAAAATAAACACGGTTATTTTCTTTGTTAGTGTTACTAGATAATCCCCGAGCATATGCTCGGTTATCAAATAAAATATAAATTCCTCTAAACAAAATTAATATGGAGTATTTGATATTTTTAAATTGTCATTATTTAAAAATAAGTTTTTATTTTGACAAAAAATATTTTTTAGAATAATTATTTTGAATTAATAAATATATAAAATGTTTACTAAAAAAAACACATTTATGAACCTTCATGTAATTGTCATTTACAGTTTTTATGCCAAAAATTAATAGTGTGCTGGCGAGGGAATTTTAGGAGGGAAATTTGGAGGGGGATTGCTTTAAGTAGTATAGTATAGATTTTTGGTTAAAAACATAACGAAACCACCTATGTTGTTTAAGTGTTTAATTTTGTTATTTTTGGAAAACACCCCTAAATGATAAGTGTTCTCTTTTGTGCTAGAAAACACCATATCCTACTCGATGTCCTATTTAACAAGTGTTTCCTATATGTCTAATTTTAGTGAGTAGTTTTATACTTACAATCAAAAAAGACCAAAAAAACAAAGAAATTCAAAGTTTCTAAGAAATTAAGGTAACACAACAGAAAAAACAATATATCTGACCAGCATGAATATCCGAATGCACCACAAATGTACCTCCTAACAAAAAAAATTAAGCAAAAAAGAAAAAACTACCAGTATTCAATTCTGTAATAAAAAAAACTCTACGCAGAGAAAGAAAAGAGACTATCCCACTTAGCATAAATGTGGAAAGATAAATAACGCAATGAAAATAGACATTAAGATGAAAAATCAAATTGAACCATTCGAGTCTATAGATAGGAAAATCAAAGAATAAATTTTAATAACTACCACTCAACATAAATCAAACAATATATGACCACAATTACTGCGACAAATATAGTCAAAAAAACCCAAATAAATAAATAATTCAATTAAATTATATCCTGTTAAAAAAAAATTATAACAGAATTAAAGAAACAAAAAAGGAAAATAGCCCAATAAAAACAGATAACCGAAAATGTTGTGAGTCTAAACAACCGCAAAAAATAGTAGCGGGAAGTGGTCGGGAACAATTAACTAGCGACTCTTTTGCAACCAGAACTCAACAATAGAAACAAGTGATAAACGAGAGAGGAGAGCGTCGATGAGTGGGGTCGTCGTTGCAATGGGTTCCGTTCTGTGGGCGTCGATTGGAAAGAGGAAGTGCGAGTGAGGGAAAAGCAAGAGTTTGTGGTGAATGGAAAACAATACCCAGCGATGTAGCTCTAAAGTTTATTTAGCTGAACTTCTAATTATAATTATAATAAGCAATTCTAAAAAGAATATCACTTTTGTAAACCGACATTTTGCTTTTGGTAAATGGTATATATTTTTTAACCATCGGATCTTAACAACCCAACGTTACCTCCACCAAAAATACAAATCAGTTTAATAAAAAATAACGAAATTTAGCCTTTCAGTATGTTAAGTCACCGTCATTCTGCGTTCTTATCAACTATCAGTCCCAGAAAAGGCCTCGCAGAGAATATGGGCTAGGGAGGAAAGTGAAATATTCACGATTTGTGTATATATTTAAAACTTAAAACAAAAAAGGTTTCTTGACAAAACAAATGAATTACGGTAACAAATTATTTACCCATTCCACTCCCACCTGCGCTATGATTCATGATTTATTCATACTACCAAAATATACTATTGAATATAAAACAAAGTATTTATGTGTCCCATATTGAGTTTATTTAGTAGGACACGATAGCATTCAAACTTATGAGAGCAAAACCGAAGTCCCATATGTATTCCCCAAAATAAAGGGACTCAATAAACTCTACGAAGTCCCCACTTATTTATAAAAAAGGACAATGACAAGTAGGATTAATATAATGGCCCAGTATTTATATTATAGAATACAGAGTGAAAATACTAATAAGCAAGTTCACCCATACGTGATACTACAATATAAAAGTAATTAAGGAAACAATAAGAATTAAACGATAAAAAGGGTCGCGTTATCATTGTACTCTGTTAGCCGTAGGTATAGTAACTTTATTATGTCCACCATTGTTTATTTTAGACCCCGGGAACTGGGAATAGCATCAGCTATTGATGTCCCCCTATGCCAATGTTATATACACAAATAACAATTATACGTGATAACGCATAATATATACTGTAGAATGCAGAGAATACAATTAGGTTTAATGATACGCCTTGTTTTGTTATTTCAGAGGAGAGAACACACAACCGTGCCAATAAGACAAAATCAACCATACTAAGATAAAAGTCCTTATATTATGTTATAGAGTGGAACTTCACAATAAAAATTTAAAGGACGAGCGCATACTTATTCTTTGGCAGGACGCGGGCCGAAGATACCGTGCTCGCTTCAGACGAAAATAAATTCATAACACATACCATAATATCGTAGTCGCGTGAGAGTCGAGAGTACAAAGGGACACAAGAATAATAAAGAACATTTAGTGTCCCAGTATATTAAAATACAATGGTACACTAGGCTAGGAGTCACCTTAGGTGTTGTTCTTTTGTAGTAGTGACGTAATAAGAAAGGGCCTTAGGAGACCAGAGAAGCCCCCAAACTGAAATTAAGTGGCCATATCGTAAGATGAGACGAGGCCGCCCAACGAGACTTTTGACGCACAAACACCCTCGATATTATACAGCATTAGAGAAGTAACATTAGAGAAAAGAAGTTTGGTTGCAGATTCGATATGCCATGAGTTCACAGGCACAAGAATCTGTACTATACCCAAAGTCAGGTGGCATATATACTGCATCTCAGGGAAGATAAGTCAATGGATGAAGATGTCTTGCAAGAGTGAGACCACCAGAAAATGGAGCATAATTGGTTTCTGAGAAATAAAGGATCAGGAATATATGTGGCTAGGTCAAAGATGTGGCTAGATGCGAGGTTGCTAATGATGTAGGTTCAAGCATGAGTCTAAGTAGGTTTCTAGATTAGAAGAGAATCGAGCCACTCATTAACCTCGTTTTGTTTTTATTAATTTGTCGGACCTCGAGGTAGAGGCTAACCTACGTATCCTTGCGGAATCAGAGCCGATCGTTAGTTCGTGAGTCAGTGGATGGACAATGCTACAATTATATAGGAGGCATATTTTAAGGTAAAAATTGATAAAAATTGTAAGGCTAAGGCTTGGGGTGTGAGCGCTCGAATTGTACTTTGAACTTTCTGAAGTAAGAACTTCCAGAAAAAAGCTTTGAGTTTCCAGAACTAACCTGGAAATTTTTATTACACTGTTGATTATTGAATACGACCTATATACCAAAAAATAATTCACTTATTTGAAGTTGACTTTGGAATTTCTTTAGATGACTTTTGAATTTGATTTTGAACTTGCTTGTCATAGAAGGGACTTGATTGGCTAACAAAGAAAATGGGCAATAAGTCAAATGGTGCATGATGTTTGCTTTTATTTGAGGTGAATAAAAGGAGGGCAGTAACTTTAGTGAAAAGCTATGAAAAGAAGATGCCTTTGTTGAGCAACGGGTCCAATGATTGTTTGCACCTTTGATGTAGATTCGTTGTATTTTTAAATTATTTTTTTGCAAGTCCAGCGTACTAGTCCGGAAAAGATTCGTCAAGAGATTCAAATGTTAATATAGAAAAAGAACAAGATGTTTTTATTGAAATGGAAAGCATTACATCGGTAAGATTGACATAGACAAAAACCAAACAAAAAAGAAAAGATTGATGAGCTAGAACATATCCGTTGACGCTTTATATAATTCACACTCCCAGAATACTGAAGACCAAGCAAGAACGGAGTCGAACTTTGAAGAAATCCGCACCTTAAAAAGGTTTGTAAAAATGAAGTGAACTCATGAGGCTTAGAGCATGAGGTAGGGTGTTTAATTTTTCCAGTGGTGCCAAGGAATACATGCGATTGAGGCCTTGGTTATTTGTATGATGAAGGACCTTTCGAAATAGACGTAAGGATTGAGTCCCTAACTTTTGCAATCCTATGGGCAAAAATAAATACACGAGAGCCCTGACTAAACCTATTGAGACTAAGTGAAACGACACTTAACGTAAATTAAACTGGAATAAAGTGTTGAGTGTTATTTATGAACTGGACTTGCACCGGAGACTAGAACCTCCTAATAATCAAAATAAATTTAAAAAGGTAACCCCCTGACTCGAGAAAAGATATACAAACTAAAGATGATGCCTATTTCACGAATATAAGACGCTGCTTAGGCTTAACGAGCTCACTGAAATATCACAAAATGAGCACCTAGCCTTATAGAGAAGCATATAGTAATTCTAGTCTCAAGTATCTTAGATTGAAATTGAGTTTAAAACTTAAGTAGTTAGACTAAGCGGGCACCCTACTGGTCGGGTTAGTTCCCTGAATAAACCCGTTATAATTTGACAATTATGAAGTTCGAGAATGATGGACAATTTCCATTGAATTTAGAAATTCGCATTGGATTGAACATTGGATTTGAAAAAATGCCCGGGTCACGTAATGTAAATCACCTAATGGATCATCAAAAACTTACATGGTCGTTGGAACATAGGATTAAGGGACTGGGTCCTAGCTATATGGTAAGTACGATTTGGAAATCGCTCGAATGAAAGAAGTCACAACGTAACAAGCACACCTTATTTGCAAACACCATAGCCCATTGTACTCACCATAAAGTCTGGTAAAGATCTAAGTGAGCATATTAGTTAAGGCTTGGTTAAGTCTGAGGAACTAAAAACCCCCGGCGAAAAAAACGCGTCCAAAAAAACACCCCAGTTACCAAGCCTTAAAGTAAGCCTCACGAGCTGAGTCCAATGCTATCCCCCACACCCATTATCTGAGTGAGTATGTGATAAAGAGCCGTAGGAAACCACTCCTTGGTGGCAACAGGCATCTATGGTAGACAGACAAAGTGCACTTACTTGCTGGCATTAAGGTGGCTGAGGATTGATTGACCTTAGTCCACTCTGTGATCAAGTAAACCAAATGAAAATATGTACCAAAAGCGTCAGATCACCCCTTTATGAGATACCAGGCGTGGTGCGGGTCTCGAGATTAGAATCCCAATAAAATACGAAGGATCTAGAGAGTCCTGAGCTTAAGAGGGGCACCCCAAGCAAATGTAGTTGCAGTCGCGCATGCTGCAATTCCCACATCATATCAAATGAACAAAAATGAACTACGAGCCAACTCTTCAAGTCTAAGTCCAATCTATCCCAAAACGGGTTATTGTTGATCCCGAGTGATGAGTCGCCAAGAAAGCGTGTTAAGAGAGCTTGCCTCCCCTTCAAGAAGTTGACCTCAGCTTCAGTGTCATGGAATTGAGGCCATTGAAGAAAACCTCCAGCCATCGGTTCCAATGGGAACCATGCAAATCTGAAAGGTATGTTGTGTCGCAACCATTCGAAGGCGGATCGCCATCCGATCCTATCCAGGATATAATACATGGAAAACGCCCGAAACATTGGTGAACCAACTAATCGCAGCCCAAACAGAAAAGTCACACAAAAGAACCCAGTAACCAGATTGTAGCGAGTTTCGGACGCACTGGCTAAACGCCATACGACTATATCAATGAAAGGTCCCCGATATGCCCACGCCCCCAATGACAAAGAGCCTACTACATCAAAGGTCTCATATGTAGATTCCAATAACGTCCTAAATTATTGAATAATAAAGAATAGGCAACCGTATCAATTGACCTGAAAGCCACTAACCTGAACATAATATACTAAAAAATTAGGTAGTTACTATTAGTAAGAAAAAACACAAAAGATAGTGATCACCTCCATCCTAACAGTTACCTCTTTATGAATTATGACTAATTGTAACAAAGGTGAACCTAGAAAACCGCCATAGATCGTTCAAAATGAAGTTAATTGTACTTGTTAATGTGAATAAGCAAAATTTGAATTCCAAAGTCTAATATTATATACCCGGCAATATATAACAGAGTTTTTTTGACACAATAAATAAAGTACAAAATGAAGACAGAGAGACTAAAAGAGATAATAAAAGGATTAAAGGCATAAAAATCCCTTTATCATTCGCTGTATCACTCTCCTTTAACAAACCGTGTCGATACCTCTGAGCACCATTTCGAGTTGAAGCAATCGTTACAAGTCAAACAAAACTAAAGAAACGCACCATAGAATGATTTTAGTTTGGCCGTGATCAAAGGAAGCAACTAACACCTGTTAAGTATATTACGGCCGAATGAATCGTATAAACCTGCACAAACCTAATCAGAAAAATGTAGCAGAAATATAAGAGATAGCTAATTGAACTAATAATAATGTTAACGAAAACGAATTTGAAAACGGTGAATAACAACCTACATATTTACATAGATGATTCAAAATCGTTTATAAAAATTTTGAGAAGACTAAATCTCGCACAAAATCAAATAATAAAATCAATTAGACTCAAATATCAAAAATATCAAAAGCAATCTCCAAAAGAAAGTGAAAAACAATGTGCTTACGTGTATGTAATTCTTAGAGTAATAAACATTATTATCGTTCGCGAATCGTTACGAATAAGTCGAGTTGGGCGAAAACTCATTATGTTATGAATGGAGTATGATGATAATGGGACAAAGAGACATATAGTGTGAGGAGGACAAACGTTTTCAATCATGTATGCTCAAAACAATGTATAGTGCTTATGCCTCGTAGATATCTGGGGTTGCGAAAGGTTCTGAGAACGTAATGTTTGGGTCGAGAGGTGTAACCAAAAAAAAACTCGAGAGGCGCATCACCTGGGCCGACAGAATCATAGGCGAGCAAAAAAGGAAAGCACAAAGTGAGATGTATAATTTATCGCTTACAATATGCGGAGCATATTATAAAACGCCAATCAAGTCTAGAAACAGTGAAGCGTAATATACGCATACAATAGGGGGACAAGTAAATATACGCTCCTTTGAGCTATATTAACGTTAGTTTTTATTTTTGCTCTAAGCAAATATTTCGAAAGACTATAAGTTCTAATAGATAATCAGCGAAGACTATAACAGAACAAATAAAAGATCAAAATAAACATACCCCTCATCCAACGATGTATACGATTCTAGTGATGTTCTATCGTGATCGTGAACATACAAGAATCACGAACTGAATTTTACATACGTATTTCTCTACGAAATTTTTGCATTATTGCTAAAATAGTGCTAACAAAAAGTTCAATAGAAAAATACGTAGAAAAGAAGTCAGAAGCAAGCAAATAAAATCTAAAAAAAATACATGTGAAACTCTACGTGACAAAGGATAAGGGAGAAGTCTAGCCGAAATGAAAAATTATCGTGGTCCCAGCAAATACATGAAAAAATACACAGTGCATCTTTTAGACAAAAAAAAAATCTATACAAGTTGAACAAAGGCACATATAACTATGCCCGAGAAATAGTACAAGCAATGATCCCTTAAAGAAAATTTCTTTTTTCGCTCCGCCTTGAATTGAACCTTATACACTCAATGATATACAAAAGTGGTCCGAACATTCAACATATATTTTAGAAAATATCTAAACAGAATATCCCCCAGGTCGTTTCGGAAGATTGTAATTCTATCCGTACGAAAGGACGTGCCACTGTTTCATCATAACGAGAATAACAACAATCTTTATGCGGAGACACATCATTGAGGGAATGTCTAACAGTCCATAGATAAAAAACCCCCCCAATAGACGATAGTGAGCCTTGTTTTGGGCGTGTGCAGATCGCGAGCTCCCCGGCACCAAAAAAGCTCACTACAGACCTAATCTCCATCCGAACAATCATATAAAGATTAATTTTTTTCTCTTGAGAACTTCTTTATGAATATAGCTAGCACTTCATACGCGGGCCCAAATCTTGTAGACCTTGTCGGCTTGTATTTGAATGACTTTTGTGTGCCTGGGCAAACGCAAAACTGAGAAATACTATACTAATTTGGTGGCCCTTCACTCACAGAAAATACCACACATTCTCCAATAATGAAAATAAGAGAGCACGTGCCTATTCACCAAAAAAATATTTCCTGTAGAGACCTGTCCATAGGACTAGAATGATAATTAGTTTGTCATGACTTTTTCAACTATGCCATCTAGACATGAAAACTTTCTTTCCCGAAGAAGGCCAAATCAGCTAGAACCTCCCGAAAGAAACAACGCTTCCACAAACTAACCAAGCTCTTCCCAAAAAAAAACCAAGTCAAGCCAGAAAAGGCATAAAAATAACAAACTCCCCGAACCATCAACCTAAACTTCGAAAAGAACGACCCTCAAACGAACTACTTCCCCAAAACCCGAGCTCATAGAAAATGAGTTTACGTTCGCTTATACAAGCCCCGCACTTTGTGATTAATGCGTATGGTGCAAGCAAAAGATAGATCAATTCGATTGACCCTCTCTTGCGTCTTTTTCGGCGTCGTAATCACTTTCCGCAAAACACTAAAATCATGGTGATGAGTGTTCCTCATGCCCTGAGGAGAAAAGGCCACGGAAAAAAAAGAGACCAAATGTGGATAGTAAGACGAGAACATGCTGGTGCATGTAGGAGTATTTTTTTGCGGAACCGGTTGTCCGACAAGTGTACGAAACGTAAATTTTATTACCAAATACAAGATCCCTATATCCATGGATATCCAATACTGAACCCAACTTGCTATCATTCTTTTATCGAGGGGCCGATAACCTGACAAATATAACTTAGATGCGAGTGTGTTCACCTAGTTCTCGTCCTTCACCTGAACATAACATACACCATGATCGTAGTCATTAATTGTAGAGTGGATGGCAAAGTAGGTGGAGACCATTGTGCAGAGTGCACCTGTTAGGTGTACTGCGCGGAACTTGACAGATAAAGCACTTAACGAAAGCAGATGTCTTGCAACGAGCCTCTTTTTATTGCCTTCCTCGTAGCAACTTGAAAGGTATAATCGAAACCAAATTTCTAAGTAAGAATACTTAATGCTTAATGTAACACAAATAGCTACATTCCAGGCCAATTCTATGCTAAGAAAAAGACCCCACCTCTTGTTAAACCGAAATCCGAGTTAAGAATCACCTACAGTTCAGTTTTGTCTAACATCTCGCAGGAAACGTTTATGATGTTATTTGATCTTCGCTTCCAAATGCACTAAACCGCCAAACTGATTGGGTCACTGAACTCGTGAGGCGTATTCGGTCACCGTTATGCGTATAGCGAAAAGCTATTAGATAAAGAAAATGCCTCCATCTGCAATTACTTGCTTCGAGTCGTACAGGTAAGTCGTATTCGACTTCGTTTACGTAGCCGTGCGAGTGCAAGATTTTCTTTAAGGACAGGGAGCATGATAATAGTGGATGCGAAGGCTTAAATCGCTTGGCCCGTACTCTCCTACCCTAAAGTCGGCCTGAAATTCTATGTTATGATGAGTGATCAGGAATTATACATCATCATATCCTATGAGTTTGCGTACCCCGTTAGAGATAGACAAACAATGACAGACTCCTGTAATTCCGAATAACATGCTTCGATAACTCTGCAACATTTTATAACATAGAACGAAGGTCGACAGGGATCGGAGTGTGAGAGACGTGAAAAGAAGGAGGCTCGGGCCTTGCATCCTGGCTATTGTTGCACGAGTCGTAAGCACTTCCGACACTCCACATCACTATTTTATTAAGGATCGCTCACCATCGAGGATAGAAAACGCACCAGACTCGCACTCCTTGGTTATCATAAAGTTACTGTCTAGAAGTCAGAACCTCCTCTAGGAAGACTTCTTCTTAGAAGTCTGCTAAGAACTCGGAGGACCTATACTGCCTTTGATGGTTTTTTAGTCACGAACTGAAGTGCAAAGTTCAAGCGCAAGGGGAATAAAACCATCCAATACATAAAATTAAGAACAGTATGTCCGTATAAGCTGACCGACTTTTTCAAAGAAGTATATTCAGAGACTCGCCACTTTTGCAGAAAAAAATCCCAATGTGGTGAGGGGGTGTATTGATGTGCAAGCAAAGATGTCGCAGTTTCCGAATAGCCCCACCGCACTAAAGCCAAAGAAATAGTTTCAAAAATAAAGGCCAGAGTTTCATCATTCCTTGGTATGGAAGGAAAGAGTTCTTGCGTGAGTCCAAACGTCGAAAGGTAAGTAGGATATGTTCTCTTCCCTTTTACCGTTAACTTTCCCCGGTTGAAAGCGCACGCATATACGAATCCAACACCTACTGGTTGCTTGTTCTTATAAAGTCAAGGTTCGTAATGGATTGCCAACTTGCGGTAGGCGTCCAACAGAGCAGAGCACCTACGACACAGAGTCCCAATTTTGAGAGTATTCCTTGATTCGTGTCGAAAGCTGTCAACTAGTCACCAAGTTTCTTGGGTGGCACCTTTCTCGGAAGTGTCTCCTTGAAGATAGGTTCAACAAGACCCATAGCATAGAACATGATATGAAGCACGCGACAGAATGTACTAGATACCCCAGCTCAACCCAAAGAAAAACAAATCGAATACTCCTTATATAAATCTGACTTGATGCCTGAAAAGAAGAAAAACATCATAATGACCTTATCTTGTTGGATCGAGCTCGAATGCTTTCAAGAGACCCTGCGTAATGAGCCAAACAAACCTGGCGAGCTTGGCATGCATGTGAGACTGAAACATGAAAAAATGGCACTTTTGCGCTGTGGAATTTAGAGCAGCACCAGGACAATAGATGGCAAATATGTAAAGGAATCTCTAATTAACGAGAATCTAGTGCTGAAAGGGTAGGGTCTGCTTGTCTCCGCAACCCCGCCTCATATGAATCTTCGGATGAATCATACTAATAACTATGAGTCAAATAACCTCACAACTAAAATCATATTGATGTAATCATGTCAAATGAAAGTAGAGCACAAAAAAAGAATGTTCCCGAAAGAAATTATTTAGTTTTGCTAGGCTGTTGAGTGATGGTTGCCGACATTAATAAGAGGAAAACAAAATGTTACATACACAAAAGTATACCCCAAAAATCCACACATTGCTAAGTCAGTATCAGCCCACACTATTGAATGGTGTAAAAGGTTGTCTTTTGTATGTCTTCTTCGGCCATTATTTGACTTGATGAAAGTACCCCCGCTTATACCCCATCCACCTGAGATGAGAGCAAGCATGCCACTCATATCCTCTGCTACAGTAAGTGAGAACGTATCAATGATTGTTCTAAATTATGAGGTAGATGGTCTGAAAGTCTGCCTGTGCAGAGGTACTTTGCAGAATTGAAATAAGTCACGAAAGAATCATTACGCACACATTGACAACACGTCAAAATCTATCCTATGAATACTAGGAACCAAAATCAATTGCATAATCCAATAAATAAAGAGTACAAATTAAACGAACACATTAAATGAACAATAAGATCCACCCTCTCATGATGACTCACATGAAAATACCCCGCCAATGTTAAGGGCAAAGAAACAATCCGGTTGTCATGGCGACGGCGCTATTTAACGCCTTTTTCGACTAGAGAGCTTAGACAAAGAACCTTAACCCAAAAAAATAGAGCGGCCTTACTATGACTGTGCTTTGTAGCGGCAAGATGTCTAGATTAATCTTCCTTGAGGATGTCGTTCTCAAATAGTTTTGGCCAATAAAAACAACAATTGAACAAAAGCAAAAAAACATACCCAGAATTGGTATTCAGGGTAAACATAGACAACCAAAATCATCCAAATATATGTGTGGCCGATTAATTAAAAAGTGTCAGAGACGCAATCCCTGTATTCCATACGTCAGCAATGTCTGCGCGAGTTGTCGGAGACCTCATTACCCTTCTGTATTGAATATGATGGAGCTGGAAGTTCAGAATTTGTTTGTTTCTCCCGAGTTTAAGAATTAATAACCCCAAAATTCAATAAGAAGGAACCGCATAGAAGGAATAAAAAAAGAGCAACGAAAAGAAGAAAAGCGATACTCTTCTGGAAACTCTGAAAAGAACGAGTAACAGTATAAGTTTTTTCTTCCACAGCGACGACTTGATTCGCCGCCAATCTGACCCAAATGGGAAAGGGATGACTGATACTAGCCCCTCTGATCAGAGTCGGCAAGAAGGAACGACTTACCCATAGAACTAAGCTATCCTAGCATTCCATACGAACCCAACTAACCTACCCAAGACTACAGAGATTAGAAATAGAATCCATCCTGATGCATAATGACCTTCCTTCCTCTCGCACAACGAGTGGTGCACTTATATGTCGACCTTGCCGTGACTGGCAAAACACGCTAGAACTGATCTTAACAACGTGTAAGACTATAACCGGAAGTTGCATTCTTCTTGGAAAATTGTAATGAACCAAAAACTGTCATCGCAAACCACTTACCTTTGGACCAACAAGATTCTGAGTCATCCTCTCGTCGATCTAATAATAGAACCAATCACGCATAACATATGGTCCTGATACTTTGATAAAGCATTCCTGAATGTGAACATTCTAACTACTGTTGGGGTCGAATGCCTCCAAACTGAAAGCATGGCAATATTTGTATCAGCATAGCCCACCATTTACCACTTCTATCTGATCAGTTAGCGCAGCAAGAGGAGGTAGTAAAGGCAAATAGAGCCCCTTCCGCCTCGACCGCAGTGAACAAGGACACGACACAAAAGAAGAGCTTCAAACTACTGGATTCCTTCATTTTAAAAGTATACAAAACGATTACCAGCTATTGTCAGCCCCCGTGAACTCATTATATGTTGGAAAGAGGAGAGCTTCAACCATGAAGAAATGTTGAAAAAAACGCAGCACTAAAAAAATGTCATGTGTATGTGAACAAAAAAACAAGATATGGACAAATAAAACGTGAAACGGGTATCATTTGGGTCGATCTGAGCGGATGATCAAAAAGAACAGCCAAATAGTAAATTACTGCAACCAGCCCCGACGAAAACTAATTTTGTTCTTAATACAACCTTAGAAACGAAGAAAATGTGTACATTGCATGTGCTAACTTGGTCGTAGACACCTAAATGTGTCTCGCCCATAGATGAGTAGATCGCATAGAGCCAAACGATAAACGCGTCCGGCGATTTTGTCGCTTCTACCGGGACGAACTCAGAAAGAGTCTCCATGAACTCACAAGACCAGTGAAATAGTGACTGTAATACTACGAAACTATGAGCAAAAGCAAACAAACTAGAGAGAACAGGGGCAAAAAATAATTCACGTTTTATAATATTTTAATAGATAATTCTATTATTTAAGACTGTTTTTAAAATAATTAATTAAATATGGTTTTGAATCGTCAGTGATGATGATTATCATTGCGTATTGCCATAATCACATATTTATCTGGGTCCTGGCTCGGCGCCAGGCGGAACACACCAGTGATTTAATTTTAGGAAAGCATATAAATTTTTAGTGAAATAGTATACCCTTATTTTCTAGTGGAGTTTAAATAAAAGTTATAAATTATATCGAGTAGAAAATACAAAAAAAATACAACAATACACAAAAATATCCCGGAAAATGTGAAAAACCATCACGTCTAAAAATAATTGTCAAAGCCACTCTAAACTCCTTCGCTTGGAAGAAAAACAAAAGATGTGTCATAACGAGTATGGCGTCGAATCAAAAAGCAGACCAAATCAACAAATTACAAAATAGAACCAAAAAATGTCGAGAGGAAATCAAAGAGAGAAAGTACGCCAAAGGCCACACTCATAGTGGACACGACCTGGAGCGTTAGTATACGTAGGATTTCACTTGAAAACGCCAGAATCGTAATATGACGACCAGACCATGTCGATATACGCAGGCTCCCTGCCCCGTATATACGCCCGGGCTCTTTCTCCCTCCTTAAATTAACCCTCTGCGCCTAAGATGATCTAGCGATGCCAGTTGTGCTATGCCGAAAAAACACAGCACGTTTTCAAGACACCGTGCTATGACTTTCCTATTCTCTCCCCTGCCTTTAACTTGCAGTATCTTCTCTTTCAACATCATACATACAGCTATCTTCTACAAATAACAACTCTAGAACACATACACAAATCTAGACCGTATTCGTCGTTAGCATCAATTCTGTTTTTCGAGGGGGAGGTGTAACGGGCTTAACCGAGGGACGAAAGCAAAATCAAGAGGTTATAAACTACTTAGAGTTACTCACACAAATAATAACATCTTTTTCGACTTTCTTAAATCCTGTGTTTACTTCAATGAGTTGAACAAGAATCATCGTATATGCGAGGAGTTTCATATCAAAAATATAACACATGTAGAAACGACTCTTATACATCTTACATGCTAACGATAAAGGTAGAGGATTGGTCATTAGAACGTTTTCAAAAGTCTCGAATTGCCTCATCCGTCACCTTCTGACTCCGCTCACAAGTTGGAAATCATGATCGTGGCAGTGATCCGCTGTATGTGGTCGTTGAAAGAAAAAAATAATTCTTGATCATGTTTCTTATTCGTTGAGTTAGTCAATGTACGAATCCCACCAGCGAAGTGGACTGACACGTTTTTAGTTCCCCTTCCTCTTAAACCCCACATTTAGTAGTAAATGAGCAGAGAAACAAAGGACTGTGGAGAAGTTCAAAAAGAAACGCAGACAGTAACATTCAGTTAGTCCGAAACTTATCTATGATCAACGTATAATTTATAGTTTGTTTGCATCCTGTGATAGCAGTAAAATCTAGTCAAACAACTGTGTTGTGTATATTCTAAACAAGGACCCGGGAATTCAATTACGTGTCACATCTAGAATTACACAGTACTTTCCACGACAATCGGTTTTATAGCACCTTATTAATATGACAGAAAATAATCAAACCCTGTTTGAGCGCAGCCTTACCATGGTCAAAGTAATATAGAACTGTACACTGACCCAACACGCCCCACACCCATAAACCTGCTTCAAAATTAAGCATCATATATGTCGCTTCAAGATCAAAAATTCAATAGACATCTTTGAGACCATTCCAATCTGTTCCAAAAAAACGACCCCCCAAATTCACTCCCCTCCAAAAATGGACTACACATGAAAAACCCCGGACGAGTAGGGCGCGCTACGCGTAGTGCGGCGGGATTCGCGCGTATACTGATTAACGAACACTTCCACGTGACAACAAATAGTCCACCCCACCAATTCAACCACCTAGCCCTGTTGGGACGGATAACACAGACCTGAGTTTGTGCGGCCACGTCAGTTCTGGGCACCCCAATGCTATGCGGCGATCCCCGGAATAAGCTTTATAATAAGCACGGGCCCTCACGGGGGGACCCCGGACGTCCGACAAAAATGGTGTGTCGTTGACCGCAACCGTACAGGGGCAGGGTAAAAGCGGATAACCACTTCAAATTCGACCAACACACGAAAACCACCCGAACGGATTTCACCAATTGCGAGGGCAACAAATTCATGGACTCCGCTGACTGTCCATGACACTACAATGCTGAGGTTCTTATCTCCGCCCCCCTCTAGTGATGCGGCGGCGGAGCTCCTACACTAACAAGTTCATATGCGTTAAAATTACTCTATGGTGTTTGAGCAGTACCTAGGTGCCAGACTCTCCTCTGACACGCAAAAGACACTTCCAAGTAAAT
>SNQN01008171.1:0-30343 GCA_008642245.1 Bassia scoparia | reverse complement strand
TTTGCAGGTACCGGCGAAAAGGGTAACTCAGGGTCGCAAAACGTCTTGAGTTGCTCTCCGTCCCGAATCGAATACTTTGACTTTCGTCTTACGAAACTATCGTCTCTTCAGACTCAGTCAAAGTGGGGGCTTCTGTAGACACCTGAAAATGTGTCTCCCCAAAAGAGTAATCCGTGATGAAATATACCGCGTCTCGCGTTTGTTTCGACTCGGAAAAGATGCTTTGAATTCATAAAAGTTGGAAATATGCGAGGTTCTTCACACAACAGCTCCTTTGCACACTTCGGGTTTTGGAACTTTCTCCCGCACCAGAAATTCCATGTATGCACACCTCGGGTTTTGGAAATTTGTCCCGCACCAGAAATTCCACATTTATGCACACTTCGGGTCTACGATTTCTCCCGCTACAGAAATCCAGCACAAGCATCTTTCGGGTCTACGATTTCTCCCGCTACAGAAATCCAGCACACATCTTTCGGGTCTTATGGTTTCTCCCGCTACAGAAATCTCAAGCAAACACATCTTTCGGGTCTTGGAATCTTCTCCCGCTACAGAAGTTCCGTCAGCACATCTTCGGGTCTTGGAATCTTCTCCCGCTACAGAAGTTCCGTCAGCATCTCTCGGGTTTTGGAATCTTCTCCCGCTCAAGAAGTTCCGCGCATTCTTCGGGTTTTGGAATTTTCTCCCGCACCAGAAATTCCGCATACACACATCACAACTCTCCCGAAAAGCCACGGTCAGCCGTAGGGAGAAAACCACCCGAGGATCCAGGCGCTTCCAAGGGCATAACACCGCATGGGGCGCGGTAACAGGTAAAACTAACATTTGTTTTGCAGGTACCGGCGTAAAGGGTAACTCAGGGTCGCAGAACGTCTTGAGTTGCTCTCCGTCCCGAATCGAATACTTTGACTTTCGTCTTACGAGACTATCGTCTCTTCAGACTCAGTCAAAGTGGGGGCTTCTGTAGACACCTGAAAATGTGTCTCCCCAAATGAGTAATCCGTGATGAAACATACCGCGTCTCACGTTTGTTTCGAATCAGAAAAGATGCTTTGAATTCACAAAAGTTGGAAATACGTGAGGTCGTACTCGGAAATATTGAGCAAAGGTCAAAGGCAAGGCAAAAATAGTTTCTTTCGGTTTTTTCAAAGGTTTTCAAAGGTTTTCAAAAGGTTTTCAAAGGCGATTCTCATGCTTTTTGATGTTCATCATGTCCGTCACATTTTTCTGACTCCGCCAGTATTTTTAAATTATTTTTCTGATTTTTCTATGATTTTCTATGAATTTTGCAATGTTTAAATACGCAGAATACGCAGAAAATACATGAATAATTAGAAAAATACTCCGGAAATACGTGGAACCTTCTAGAACATTCTAGAACTCCTTGCTTGGAGAGCAAGGGTGTCTAGGTGCGTCGAATCAAAGGAAATCACGAATAAAATCGGAGGAAATCAAAATATTTCGAGGTTTTTGGAAAAAATACACAAAATCATTGAGCGTATATACGCAACTGATGAGTGTATATACGCTCAACAGGAGCGTATATACGCTCAACAGGAGCGTATATACGCTCAGCTTATACGTAAAAATTGCCAAAATCTTGTGTAGAGGAGCAGCGTATATACGCTACTGTTGAGCGTATATACGCAGGAAGCAGCGTATATACGCTCAACAGTAGCGTATATACGCAGGTTTATTTTGCTCAAAAAACTTGCCTCGTGCCTATAAATACCCCTTGCCTTGCTCAGTACCCGACTTCTTACCACGACTTCTTCTGCTTCCTACGCATACTCTCTCTCTCTAAAACACTCAAAACACATTATACTTTCGTTTTAGTTCAAAGCATCGATTCTCTTTCGAATCAACAAGCGATAAAAGGTTGAATTCTGAGATTGCTCACCAATAATCTCTCTCACTTTCTTCTAATATTGACTAACCATTGTTATGAGTTCTTAATATAATTAAAGCAATGTAGAAACTCACTTTAAAATCGTTCATGTAAATATGTAGGGTTTTATTAACGTTTTCATTGTTTTCATTGTTTCGTTTTCCATTCTTTTCATTTCGTTTCATTATTATCATCCATTGTAATTACTAACAATTCTTTTCTCTTGTATAGCAATTGAAGGCGAAAGATCCATTGCACTTGCGTTTTATCAAGGACTAACAATCATTTTCTTTGTTTTCATGTAGCAATTCAAGGCAAAGGATTCGTTTCATTGCGTTTTACAAACTAACTTTTGTTTTCTTTGCAGATTTAGGGTAAGATGAGTTTGCATATACTTTGAAGTTTATGCACTTCATCTTATTGCATATTGTCATTATTGTATAACTTTGTATATATTTTTGCTAAACAAAGACCGGAATTATGTGAATCACTTTAAATCAGATTAACTATGGACAACCTGTTTAACTATGGACAACCTGTTTTAGGCACCGTTTTAACATGATTAATACAAAGTGGTCACAATTTCTAGGTTAGGTAGTCGCTTGTGCATAATAGTAACACACTTTCATAGTAATTTTAGGGTTAGTTCGCTCCTAAGGTGCTAAAAAATGTAAGTTGTGTGCATCCAATAATCGTGTTTAATGGAATTACAATGAGACCGAATAGAGGCCGCTACATGCGGGCGAATTGGGTTACAGATCTGATTCGTACCATGTCCCCGAACCCACGACTGGTTACTTGATTGGACGTGGGGCCATTGATTTGGCACCAACGTTTCGGGCGTCCGTGAATAACCTTTCTAGGCACGGTGGCGATTCCCCCTACTCGATAACACTACCCCAACGCACTCACGTGCGGGATTCCGTGGCTCAAGCCCACGCACAAGCACCTCGATGTAGTACCAAGCCGCGCGCCCGCTATACGCTGAGGGCGCGGCCCACGTCCTACACACCCCTACAAGCAACCAACAAAATTTGCAATTCATGTGATTTCTCATTGTCGATAGGAATTGATAGGAATTAAAATCCCTTTATTTTAAATTTCAACGACATAATCACATTGTAAAATCAAAGGATACATCCGGTTGTAGTGTATAGGAAAAGATTTTACTAGTAATGACGGCTATCCTGGTGGACAAGATATTTGAGTACGCTATCGATACACCAGAAATGGGCCCCAATCCTAGTCAGAGATGAGTAGTATCCCAACTATATCGGGGCTTGGGGAGAGTACAACATATAGTTAGTGCACTGCTATAATTGTTTTCATCACCTTGTCCAACTTCTTTCACAAATCTGCTCCCAGCACTCTTCAATTCTCCCCTAAAAAATCATTAGTTCTCATACACTTACTTGTATTTGAGTTCGTTCTCATCAAACACGACTTGCTTGTGCTCTTTGCTCATTCAAATTCCAACTTATGACTAGCCATAGGAAGAAAGGTCATACCAACCGTCAACCGGCAATTGCGTGATCGAGCTAATTGTCAGATTGAATCAGAAATCAGAGACATCAGTAGCAGGAGATACTGTCAACCATACTGGTAAGACTATGACATTGCACTCCTGAAGTCTGAAGRAATCATATGCATGGTGCCATGGTACAAGGTGACAATATATATGACATTATTCAAACGACTGTTAGAGATCTTCATTTTTGAACACTAATTATTTGGGCCGGGCCTACAATTTGGAGACTGTCGTCCCTGGATTCAAGTAATGGGCTGGATCATCGATGAGTGGTAAGTTTGTTGCCAAACTTTTCTTTGGGCTTAAATTGACAACTTATTGCACTTGGCCCAATTAGATTGTTTCATGTTTCTTGCATTTGATTTGCATGCTCTTATAGTCTACTACTACTAATAATAATAATAATAATAATAATAATAATAATAATAATAATAAAGGTTTTGTTAATCATCGCCCCATATTACTAATCCTCGCCCCAAAATATTAGCAATTTTTCCCAAAAAGCCCTTTACCCATTCTTCTCTTCTTTCCATCACTCCACCCCTTTTCACGATTTTTTTAAAAATTGACTAATAATTTTTTTGCAAAATATATATTAAGACAAGTATATTACGAGTACAAAATCATTAAAAAAACAAAAAATACCTACGTTTGCACTTTGGACGCACGTTCCCATGGGACGTGCATCTGAATATCCTCACGTCCCATGCATGGGACCTGAGGAATATCCAGATGTACGTCCCATGGGACGTGCGTAATATTCAAACGCCACTATATAAAAAAAATTACTTGTCCAGTGCTAGGTGGTGGGACGACGGTTCCGTATCCGACATCAGTGCATCCGTTAAGGGATTCCGGCAACGTCGTGGTGGTGCAAAACGTGTCGGTGAGAGGAGGAGGAACAATGTGTTTTTGAGAGTGCGAAGACTAAAATGGGAAAGTCACGCAATATTTTGGGGCSAAAGTAAGTAATATAAGGGCGAGGTTTARTAACCGAGTAATAATAATGGGCAATTTCATACATGATCGCACTAGCGTGAAGTAACATAACGTCTCCTAAGGCACAATCTCAACACAAGTGATACAATTCATACAATCATACAAGACTGCATTACCAATTTGAAAAACCAAAGCAATAACCATCTGCAATTCTGTTGCAATATCGATCGAGTTTTTACTAGCTAGATGAGCATAGCGGAATATTTTGATTTATTTTTTTGGTAATACATAGAACTTGTGTGTTATAGAGGTTTAATTTCATGGTTTCGCGCTACAATTTTTAGTAGCTAGTGTCATAATACAAGGGTTGTCCCCAGAGTCATACTTATCGAGTTGAAGTAACGTTAAGAGTTTATTGTTTAGTTGACTTACAAATATTTATGTGAAAATTAAATAACACTCCGTATATTCTTAGGAAATACTTTTATCTAGTAAGTAATTTAGTTTGAATTTAAATCTTTAACTATGTATGTAAAAGGTTGCCAAGACATTCTTSATTCATAATTTTTTAAGATTAACAACAAAGTAACAACATACGCTCTTTCATCTTCAAGTCTCCCTTGCGAYTGAAAATACACCGCGCCTTAGCAAGTATGATTCACCAACCATCTATATCATTTTACATCACGTCGTTCATCCATACATTGTCACCTAGCTAGCATCGATCACATCGGTCACGCATATTTATAACCATACGTATGAATYTGATCGATTGTTAGCCTAGTATGTTCTTGAATAGTTCATGTCCTTGTTTCAGCTAGAAATTTCTATWGTAACATATWGGATGGAAATGGACGATAATGATATKTTATTATGACTTATTATGAGCCATGCACATGATAATAGTAGGTCGCATTTGATACGCACAATTGTAAAATGTTGGAAGCAAACACATGCAACAGAATGGGAGATATCGATTGATTTGTACGAGTGTTTTTAACTTTTAAGTCGTTGTTTTGTTGTTACTATCTCATTGGTTGTGTTCTTGATTGAGACTCTTGCTTTGCTATTTTCTTGTGATAGACTGACATATACACTACTGTCCCCCCTATTAATTGGAAATAATTAACACATGGTGCAAATTAGCAAATTATTGCTTGTGTTCCTTTATATTGCTCCTATTTAGTATACTTGTATATCTCTCATTGTTTTCAAAAAAGCTATCATAATATGTGGGACGTCAAAAGGACACCTGATCTGCTAACACGACCTGAACTTAATTTGAAATTAGTGGGTTTGGAACGTTAAAAGCACACTTGATCTGCTAACACGACCTGAACCTAATCTGAAATAAGTGGGTTTGGGTTGAAATTTTCGACCTGAATGTTTAAATGGGTCGACCTGAACCTAACCTGCAATTAAATGGATTAGGTTCGAGTAGAAAAATCCAACCTGAAATGATCTGCCACTTTTATGATAAAATGAAAAAACATGGTTTGCAAGATTAATTATTAGTTTGTTGGTTTGTTTTTTAACTTGGTTTGTTACTTGGAAGACTAAGTAGTACCGTTGTTGGTATGTTTGAACACTTTGGTTTCAGTTCTTTAAGATATATTACGAAGAATTTCTTTTCATATATTTACCTATTTTAACAGATCACAGATCAGGTCAACCTATTTTTTAGCAGGTTAGTTTTCAAAATCTTGACCTACTAAGTTAACAAGTTAGGTTCGGATTAAGATTTGACAGACCTGTGAACATGTTGACCTGAACGTGTTAATGATTCGACCTGATTTGTTTGACGTCCCTAATAATATGTGCATCCATGTATCAAAGATTTGGAGACCCAAGGACGGAGTGATTAATTTAAGATGAGTAACATATCATCGAATTCAGATCWTATAACCTCAGCTCCTTTGTGTAWGTTGAAAGAACATTATTTGTTGATCACTTAAATTATGACCTGTAGAATTAATGAGGGGAAATTGTTGAGAGTATATATATAACATATATCCCACATATATACGTTGTGGCACATTGAAAGAGTGGAGAGATCATGATTAGCTAGTATATATAAGTTTGGTGAGCTACTCCTGACGTTACCAATTTGATTTTATAATGAAACATTGCTAGGTTTATGTTAATTACGTATGGTCATACTCTCCTCGTGTGTGGACATGAGTTGAAGCGTGGAGCAGTTTCTCATAAACTTCATCGGGTTCAGTGGTTCACTATGTCCGGAGTAGAGAACTCCCATGCATGCAACAGCAGCACATCTTAGCTTAGCTAGGGTTCATATATTTAAGCTTTTCACAAATGTCACGAAAAAAAAAAAAGAAACTCCCAGATTTACAATATAAATTAAATAAGTAATGGTAATGGGATGTCTAATCAATCCATTGCATTTTCAAAAATTGAAAATCCAATGACATTGTGGTAAATACATTGGAAATTTTATTTACAATATTGTCATTTAGCTTTTTTTTTATTTTTGATTTTATTTACCAAAATGCCATCAAATTTCCAATTTTCAAAAATCTCGAAAATCCAATGGATTGTCTATGAATTTTCGATAATATGTTATTGTTTTGTCGAGTATCAGAGTATGTTTAACGAAGTCACCATCACGTGGGTTGTTCTAGAGAAATAATCAGATCCCTCAGTCACAAATTTAAYATTAATTTGTTCAAACTTACTCTACAAGTTTTGAAAGAAATCAACAAATGATGTCACGAGATCGTGTCACAGTGATGTCACTATGAGTTGTCATGTGGTTGGCAACCAAATGCTTAGCTTGCTCTCCAAGCTCAACTTGTAGTATAAATACCCCATTTTACCTATTGTTATAACTTGTACAATTGACTATCACACACATACTTACTCATAGAGAGTCGCTTTCTTATTATCTCACTTTGTGAGATTGTCGACACCTTTAGGAGTTTTTTTTTTATCTCTTTATGTATTTTGATCCAATAGATTCTTGAGAATCGTATTAAATTCTTGTACCCTTCGGGATTATATACTTGTACCCTCGTACCCCTTTTCATATATTGTATAGTTAGTGTTCGTTTTTTGTGGGTTTTTTTCACCTCTTTGAGGTTATTCCCACATTAAATTTGTGTGTTAATTACAAGCATTACTTTTCTTTCCATCTTCTATCTCTTTACTTTTCTATTGGTCCAATAAGATTTAATCTTGCTACAATACTCAAAATATAGTTAAAACATATTAATCAAATTTACATAACTCGAGACTGATAAAGTTCAAGCGAACACACTTTTCTAAAAAGTATAGTTTTCGTTGTGGTGTCTCAATGCATATTACTGCATAAGGATTTTTATAAGGAGTACTCCGTATATTTTTGTTTACAATGTAGAATTGTAGATAAATATAAAATAGAAACTGTTAAACATAGCTCTAAGGGTTATGGATAAAAAGTTAAAAGTGGAAAGAAAAAGTTCAAATAAGCATTAAATATCTCAAACAATATAATGTGTAATTTTGTCATGATTTTCTAAATTATTTCCACTGTAAGAAGTTTATTTAATGCTTATCCATAGGACTTACACTAGTAGAAAAATCATCAAAAACTGCGGTTATTTAGGGGTCAAAAGCTGGGGTTTTTAACCCCAGCTTTTGAGCTTGCAGCTTTTGACAAAAACTGGGATTAAAATAACCCCAGCTTTTGACTTCACAAAAGCTGGGGTTTTACCTAAAACTCCAGCTTTTGAGTATTTTTTTTAAAAAAAAATATTGCAAATTTATATAACATGCTATATTTTTATATATATAAACCTGCTATATTTAAATATATATTTCCAATTACAATGAAAATTTACACTAATATGTTCACACAAAAAAATTACATTCTAAACTCTGTGAGGGTCACTCTAATACGTTCTAATACGTATAAAACTCTGTGACAATAAAACGGGCAATGTCTGAAGACACTATATAACCAGGTCCGTCAGCATACAATGGATAGATTTCGCCAGGCCATTCCTAAACCATTAGAGAAGAACTTATCAGGATACATAGTTGTGGAAGGACAAGTTCATATGACAAAGTTTCGCTCAAATTAAGTACCTCATATGTTACTGCCCATTTGCCACTACGTAGGGGCATATGATAGTAATTCATTTTTCCGGCATAAACACTCTTCTGACTATTAACTCGGTGTGCTTGCTCGATCACAACATCTACTCTTACAAACGTATCATCGTCGCATTTCATGATATATTTGGTTGACACCATTTTCACCTGTAAAAAACAAGAAACAAGAATTTACTGATGCGACATGAGTTCACGACAACTTGAAATCAAATGACTGAAAAAAAATATCATTCAAGGATTGAGCTCACCCCATATTCACAAATCGCTAGTGTCTTCAAAACAACAAGATCATAGTTGTCCAGGTACGGAACAATAATAATGTCGCCAAAATACTCAGCTTCTTCCCTCAACTCCACATTTATAGTTTCCTTTTCATGCTGCCAACAGTTTTGACATCAAAATCTACAATCTCTCCTGKACCTAAGAGTTCAATCATAATGCATAATTGTTAATGTTGCCGCTTACCAGTGCAACAAAGAAGCGGGCTACAACAAATGAAGACTTAATCAAATGATGTTGCATCCAAGATTTACGAACAGCCATTCGTTCAGCAAAATGATCTCCAGCAGAAATTACGCCGATAAATAGATCAACAGGGTCATGAGGAAGTTGTTGAGCCTTCCACTCAGATGACATCTCAAGATGCCTTTCAGGGGAAACACTAGGATGCGACGTAGGCAATGAAGCAACAAACACAGAATGGACGTCAACATTAATATGTCATACATTCTAATACGTATGAAACTCTGTGACAATAAAACTCTGTGACATTAATATGACATTGCCCGTTTTATTGTCACAGAATTTACACTAATATGTCACAGAGATCTTGAAGCATAGTGATAAGTCAAAAGGGACTTTCTCCACAATTCAACCCCCCCCCCCCAAACTTAAGAACCTGGTATAAATCAAATATCATATATTTACACAAGGGAAATCAGAAATGTGAATTCTAACAAAGAAAAGGGTCTGTAATTCTTAAGATTAATAACCCCAATAAATTGCTTAAACATAGGAATATAAATAATACTTGAAATGATTTTTTTCGCAGAGCTAGATAATCATGTGACATAAATAACAAGAACTGATCAGGAAACATGCATGAAAGATCTTTCAGCAGCTAGATGGAATACCTTTAAACCTGAGATGCTATAGACTTGTGACTCAAAATCATACTGCAAGAAATGAACAAAACATTCCGAATTCAACAAAAACAATACAAATTAAAAAACGTAAATAAAAATCAAACCTTAGAGCGAGAAGAATTATCACTAGAATCGAAATCCTCGAATGAAGACGAAGACGAAGAAGCAGCAACAGTGACGACCAAAGTTCGACCAAAAAACCCTAAAAAATGTTGAAAACTGAGAAATTGCGCAAAGAGGGGATGAATTGGCGACAAGAGGGAGTGAAGAGGGCTTCCAATAGATGGAAGAAGCAGCGGTGGAGCAGCCAACGTCGAGGGCGTCGAGGGCAATGAGGGTTTGCGAATTGCGAGTGAGTGAGAGAAAAGGACGGCGTCTGTTTCGTCTTTGGTGCGCGGCGGTGCGCCGGTGGTGGAGGTTGAGCGACGAGGATGCGAGGAGGGTTTGGGGTTTGTGAATTGCGAAGAGTGAGGGTCGAGTAAGCTAAGGGTCGAGTGTTTTAATTTGTTTATTTTTTTTATTTTGCGAGAGTGAGCGAGGGTCGAGTGTTTTTGTTATTTGGTAGCCAATCAAGGAATTACTTATTTAATTTTTTTTTAAAGTATACTCATAAGCTGGGGTTGTCTTAAAAAACCCCAGCTTTTGTGTTTCTATCATTTTTTTAACTCTAAGATAGCTCAAAAGCTGGGTTTTTTTTTTCATAACCCCAACTTTTAAGTATACTCAAAAGCTGGGGTTTTCTTAAAAAAACCCCAGCTTTTGTGTTTCTCCCATTTTTTTGAACTCTAAAAAAGGTTAAATGCTGGGGTTTTTTTAAAAAACCCCAGCTTTTGACACTCAAAAGCTGAGGTTTTTCAAAACCCCAGCTTTTGAGCTTTTTTCTACTAGTGTTAGGATTATGTTTAGCATTTCCCATATAAAATAACCACCCTTATATCAAATATATGCATTATGGAGACAAATTTTTTTACTTGCAACAAATGATTGGACAAGGGCCAAATCCAGTTAGAGTTCATAAACATTAAAGTTTTTTTTTCTTAAGATGAAATGAATGCACCGTTAAAAATAGGCGGAAAATGGTAAGGGTTTGACGAATGTATGGTTGATTTAGATTTGTGTGCGCGTCTGTGGGGATCATACCCCCAAAAAGGGGTATTGTTGCCCTACTTTACCAATCCCAGTGATAAGTGACTAAGGGCATGTTTGTAGGGAGTCTCCAATTGAGTTTCTAAGTGAGTCTCAATTGGATCTCACCCAATAATGTGATTAAAAATTAGTGGGAATCTCTAAGAGAGTTTGTGAAAATGAAACTCACTTGGAGACCCTCATGTGGGCCCCACATGTTAAGTTTTTTTGTTTTTTTATTCTTTTACTACTTTTTGAGTGAGTCTTAATAGAATCTCAGGGATAATGTGTAAAAACTTGTACGAGTAGTCTGAATTGTTAAAAAGTAGGTAAAAGCTGACATGATAGAGTCTGAATTGTGGGTGTGAGTCTCTGGGATAAACATGACCTAAGAGAGTAGACAAAGATGAAAAAGCAAATGGTTCAAATAGCTAGTAGTTATAGAATGACAATGGTTGTCAGATGAAAATGCTTAAGCTGGGAAAATTCTTTAATGGTCTTAATTTTAGAAGACCACCGAAGTAAATGAAAGTCAAATTTCTTTTAATCATTTGTTTAATTTTTGGTCATATCCATAAAGTTATAAGGTTATAACCAAATAAAGTCAAAAAAATGTATTTCATACAAAATATAGATTTGAGGGAAATATAATCGATAACTCACTTTTTAATTTGAAAAAAAATAAAAGTAACATAGAATAAATTTATTACATGTTTATAAAATGTTTTAAATCTAACTAAGAGTTATAAATATTATGAACTATTGACCATACAAATATTGAGTGCAAGAGGAATTTAGTAATTGATTTTTTAACGAGATAGTAATAATTTTTTGTTATAATGTGTGTTTTATTCTATATTTATTGAACATTTCTATCCTATACATAAGTTTTAAATTACTATATACAATTTTCCTTCTTGACAAAAAGTTTTTTTATCTTCTATTTCTTTTCTTTTCAAATTTGAGTCCTCACCAAAGCGTATAGTGAAATATATAAAAAAGTCAAATCTGAAACAAAATTAAAGTGTCTATAAAGGACTACTTAATCTTTTGATGTAATCTATATGACATACTAATCAGTAAAATTCTTTCATTTTATATTCCTATATAGATAATTTAAAAGTTGTTTTTGATGTTTAAAGTTTAACTTAGTGTATATAGTATACATTGTTATATGTTTATATAAGTGTACATGCACACTAAATCACTAATATATCATTGAATCTAAAAATGGGTACATGTGACACCTCTAAAGAATTCTTCAAAATTGTGTATGAATTGTTCATTGTGTAATTATTTTAAAGTATTTTTAATAAGTTTTAAATTATTTGGGCGAAAAATATAAACTACAAAATTATTTATTATATCTTGATTTTCTATTAAAATGTTCATATTCTAGAGTTTCAAGTTCAATACGAATTTTTTAAAAAAATGTATTACAAATCGAAAATTAAGACGAGAGAAAATATTGAAAATACAATTATGAACTATGTTTGGTTAAGAACACAAAAGATGGTGGTCATGTCCAATATCTAAAAAGGCTAAAATTGATTGACTTTCAATGAACTTTGGTGGTTGTTATAATTAGACAATTTTGTCAGAAACCACCTTTTGTAAGGTGTTTTTGTCACAAACCACCTTTGTAAGCTTATTTGTCAAAAACACCTTTTGTAGCAAAGTTGTTTGTTGACCACCACCTGTGGCGTTTTCCGGCGTTGACCAGGCATTGTCCGGTCACATGACTACATCAAGTTGGTTTTTTTAATTTTTTTTCTTTTTGCCGCCTCCCATAACCACCCACCCCTTCCTAGCTCTGCCGCCTCCACCCCCGTACCCTCCACCCTCAGACCACCCTCGCCTCGAACCCAACCCGTTGAACGCCCACCCCTCGACCACAGAACCCACTCCACCTCACGAACCTCCACTTCACCTCGCGAAACCGCAAACCACCCACCACGAATTCTATCTGGCACCCCATGACACCCCACGACACCCAATCAGTCGACTCACTCAGCCATCTGAATTTTCCCCAAATTGATTTAGGGTTTACTGATTTGGAGGAATTGATTTCAAATTTTTGGGTTTCGTTCAGGGAGGGTTTGGGTGCGCGCTTGGTGGTTTCGTGAGGGAGGAGTGCGGCAATTGGGTTCGAGGGTGTTGTGAGGAGGAGGGAGTAGGTGGGTGGCTACGAGGTGTCCATTTGGCAGTGGGGTGTGAGTTGTGTTGCGGTTGGTTTGCTAAAAAAAAAAGTGAGGTGGTGGAGGGTACGGGGGTGGGAGGCGGCAGAGCTGGGAAGGGGGTGGGTGGTTGTGGGAGGCGGCAAAAAGAAAAAAAATTAAAAAAAACCAATTTAATGAAGTCATGTGACCGGCACATGCCTGGTCAACGCCGGAAACCGGCCACAGGTGGTGGTCAACAAACAAYTTTGCTACAAAAGGTGGTTTTTGACAAATAAGCTTACAAAAGGTGGTTTGTGACAAAAACCACCTTACAAAAGGTGGTTTCTGACAAAATTGCCTTATAATTATGACCACCAAAGAAACATCCAGCATGCCTTTAAGGGGCAATTCTCAATTAATATAGATACAAACTACTCCCTCTGTAACGTCATAAAAACATCAAATGCGTGAATCAATTGTTACTTTTATTACGTTACAGAGGAAGTATAACTTAAAAGGCGTAGATAATGACACTTTCGTAAATAAAATAAATGAAGGGATAGTTTCTGATCTTTTTCACATTAGGAATTCCTCGTTGCTAAGCTAGCCCCAAGCCTCCAACCTTATCTACCTTGGGAGGTTATTTCCTATGTATTCCTATGCTCAATCTTCTCCGTACCCTAGTCCATCCCCTACATTTCCCTCCCCTTCCTCCTCTTTTTCCCGTCCCTCAAACACTTTTTTCTCTATTTCTATTATTTGTTATTCAAATGAAATGTCAGTGCAACAATTTATTACTTACACATTCGAATTACTATTTTTACAATCAAGAAGCTATCAGCTACGACTATACATCTTAATCTTTTTTTTCGAGGAAATATTATCATCTATATATGCATTATCATATCAATAATGTATGTATGGATGAAATTGGAGGAACTAGCAATCATGCAAAGATATGATATTGCTTTTTTTGCCTGTTGTCACTCTAAAGAGGTCAATCGAATGACTTTGATTGAAAGAATGATTTGCCGTAAATTATTATTGATAATTAACGCAATATATATACAAGTATAACCTAGGTTAAACTATACAAAGATATGATAAACATACAAAGATATTCTAGTTAAAATAATTAATTAATTTACAAAACTAATTAATTTATTTACATAGATATATATCGTCTATCACACCCCCGCAGTCGAAACGGGAGGTTCGCGGACGTTGAGACTCTCGAAAATTGTCAAACAAAACCTTAGGCAGACTCTTCGTGTATATGTCCGCGATCTGATATCGAGAAGGAACATGTAAAACACGAACTTCGCCCTTTTGGACCTTCTCACGAACAAAATGAATATCCATCTGAATATGTTTGGTGCGCTGATGTTGCACCGGATTACCAGACAGATAAATAGCACTGACATTGTCACAGTAGACCAATGTTGCCTTCGATATGGGACACCGAAGCTCCAAAAGAAGGTTCCGAACCCAACAAGATTCAGAAACGACATTCGCAACCCCTCGATACTCGGCCTCAGCACTGGACTTAGACAAAGTAGGCTRACGTTTTGAGGACCACGAAATCAATTTGTCACCAAGAAACACACAATAGCCATACGTAGACCGACGAGTATCAGGACAACCACCCCAATCTGTATCTGTGTAAGAAAGGAGAGAGGACACAGAATATTTATACAAATGTAACCCAGAACCAGACGTACCTTGAAGATACCGGATAATACGCTTTAAGGCGTTCATATGACCAACCGAAGGTGCATGCATAAATAAGCAGACTTGCTGAACAGCATAAGAAATGTCCGGGCGAGTAAAGGTCAAGTACTGCAGAGCACCACACAACCGACGATAAAGAGTGGGATCATCACACGGAGGACTGACATGCTGACTTAGTTTGCCCTTTGAGTCAACTGAAGTGAGAGAGGGTTTACAGTTGGTCATGCCAGCACGAGCAATAATTTCCTGAGCATACTTCCGTTGTGACAAAAATAAACCATCGCCATGGCGAGACACAACAATCCCCAGAAAATAACAGAGTTCTCCCAAATCCTTCATAGCAAACTCAGAGCTAAGACGAGACATAATATGCTGACGTAGAGACTCAGAAGAGGCAGTTAAAATAATGTCATCAACATACAACAGAATATACGCAGTACCTTGATTATGATGATAGATGAACAAYGATGTATCTGACCTACTATGAATAAAACCGATGGTAGCCACAAAATCAGCAAATCGCTGATACCAAGCACGGGGTGCCTGTTTCAGCCCATATAGAGACTTATGAAGAAGGCACACATGATTCGGGTGAGTAGGATCTTTGAATCCTAGCGGCTGATACATATAAACAGTTTCATTCAAGTGACCATGCAGAAAAGCATTCTTGACATCCAACTGATGAATAGACCAAGACCTGGATAAGCAATGCTAAGTACCATACGAATCGTAGCAGGCTTGACAACCGGACTAAAAGTGTCATCACAATCAATCCCCTCGCGTTGAGTTTTACCATCACCCACCAAGCGAGCCTTGTACCTCTCAAAAGAACCATCCGATTTCGTTTTATGCCGAAAAATCSACAAAGAACAGATAACGTTAACATTATTAGGACGCGAGACTAATTCCCAAGTACCATTTGCAATAAGAGCATCAAATTCCTCTTGCATAGCAATTTTTCAATTAGGGTCACGGAGAGCATTAATCAGATTTTTGGGAATTGGAGACAGCGGAGCAGAGGCATGATGAARTGCTAAGTATTTGGGATTAGGCTTGGAAATGCCTTGTTTACTACGAGTAGTCATATGGTGACTTGAAGTGGGTTGAGAAGTGAGCTGCTGTGAATGTTGTGATGCAGCAGGCCCAGTAGAGAGAGACGACCCAAAGCGGGAATGGGGATTGGGCCCAATAGAAGAGGAAAGGGGAGCTTGAAGTGAGGAGAATTGCAGTTGGGCTGGTAAGGGAGAAGAAGGCCCAGACGTTTGAGGTTCAGGCTGGGATTGTGAACTAGGCCCAGTGGGCGCTGCTAAATCAGCGTGTGAAACAGAAGAGTCCAAGTGTGGCAACAAGACATCACGCACAGCAAGATTATCAAGAGGAGACTCAGAATGTCCCAAAAAATCATACGAAGTGGAGGACGGAGTGTATAGCTTAGAGAACGGAAAATTCGACTCATCAAACCAAACATGTTTAGCAATAATAMTTTTATTGCTAGACATATCATAACACTTGTAACCTCGATGATTAGATGGATACCCAAGAAAGACACAAGGAGTAGAACGAGAGGCTAGCTTGTGAATTTTAGTCGAAGGAAACAATGGAAAACATAAAACCAAAACAGGAAGATGTTGAATAATTTGGGGTTCATTTGGTTAATATTTGCAATCGGTGAGTTCTAATAGCATTTTGTAGAGAGATATTGTGGAGGATAGGTGCATTGCCAAGCGTGTGCAGAATAGATGGAGGAGAGAAGCATGACAAAGAAGAGTCCAAACAATTTATTAATGTTTTGATTTTTCTTTCAGCTTTGCCATTTTGAGGAGAAGTGTGGGTACCGAGAAACGAAAGCATGCATTTTTGATGATAAAAATGTCTGTGAATGAGTTATTATTAATTCAGACCTTTTACATTTGAAAAGCTTTACTTAGTTCAATTGGTTTAATATTGTTGTAGATGAATAACAATAAATACCATTGTGACTTTGTAGAAATGGGAAGTACAAAAAATTTGTAAATCATCAGAAATTATACTAATTTTTGTGGACCGCTGCGACTCAATGGAGATAGTTCATAATCACTATGTAAATATAAATGGCAAATTGTGGGCGGGAAAGAATGGAACGGTGTTTTATTTACTCCAAAGGCAAAGAATTGAGGAATTTTGTCACAATACACAATTTTTAGTTACGACTTTTTAAAATTCCCACCTTTTGTTTTATTTTTTTTTTTTTAATTCCACCAATTTTAACTTACCTTTATGATTAATATTTCCTCTTAACGTAAGTATTTTACGGAATGGTTAAGTATGTGGGTCACTTTATTTTCTTATATCAAGTCACGCTTAATGTTTCCAGTTAGACTCGATTACTTTTTGCATTCAATTTACTTTATCTAGCTTTTTCTTCATTCCTTTCAAGCTGTGCATCATTTCGTTCCTCTGTAAATTTTTTTTCTCTCCATTTTTACTGCTTTTGCATCACGGTGGGCCATTGTTGGTTTTTTGCTTCGTCGAGTTGGAGGATGACGAGACGTCGTTTTGGTGTTATTGTCGCAATCTACAGTCGCGTTTTGGCTGTGGAAAATATAGTATATGTGTTGTGAAGTTTAATTTGATTATCTGCGTGTTAATCATTAGTTTTATCCTAAAGTTATTGGTGATCGCAATTTGCAAATACGTTTATTCACTTATTATTATTTTGTTGTGTTTTCATTATAAAGGGATTGGGTTTCCGAATTGGGTTTATTGGGGATTGTTTAATTAGCTGGGATTTTTTATTTGTTCGATTGAATGTCTGGTTGCCTCACAAATGTCTAGTTTTTTTTGATTTTTAATTTGCTGATTGGGTTTAATTGGGATTTTTTTTTTATTGGAATGTCTTGCCATTGTGATTGTTTAATAGCGTATTGTTAATTTTTTTTTTCTTTTATTATTAGAGATAGATAGGAAATGGTTAATTTAGGTTTATGTTGGAGAGGTATTTGTTGAAAGCTTTAGGGAGGAGGCTGTTGTTTGTAAGGAGGGAAGAATAAATTTTTTTAAAGTGTCAGGTGTTGTTGTGTGAGGTGAATGTTCAGTTTTCTTAGACAAAGCTGCTTTTGGAAGGTATAGCTGTGATCGGTGGTGGTCTTCCTAATGGAGTTTAACTATGGTTTTTGAAGGAGTTGAAAAATATTGGTTGAATGGAGAATGTGAGTTTGGATGAGGATCAATTAGGATTTGTTTTGATAGTGGATGTAGCATGGGTGGTATTGGATTGGTTTATGTACCAAAAAATATGGTCACAGCATTGTTGATCCCTCCAAATTTCGGTCAAAATCCAATGATTCACAACTCAAACAGCCGCTTATTCACTTTTTCAAGTCAACTTGAGAAAAAATAGTGATTAAGCCAAACCTAACCTTCCAACAACAAAGATTCTACTGCCCCTTATTTTCTTTCTAAGGCAGATTGGCTTAGAGAGTGGTCAAGTGTGCAGCAAGGCATCTCAATTCTCCTCTCATTGTAATGTCATAATGTGCGTAGTGTACAACAGTTGTGTGGATTCTAAACTTGGAAAGCTACTCTCAACAATACACAAGGTTTTCAGAAGAGTCTAACTAGAGTTAACAACTGGTTGGGAAGAGAGTCGTGGTTGGTTTCAAAGGTAAGAGGAAGATTGAATTGGAGGGAGAGGAGGTTTGATGTGTTCAGTTCAAGTGAGGATGATGTCTTAGTGACATTGATTTGGGGCAGGGGGAGGAGGTATTTGCTAAGTACATACGAATCGTAGCAGGCTTGACAACCGGACTAAAAGTGTCATCACAATATCCCTCGCCGTTGATGTTTTACCATCACACCAAGGCGAGCCTTGTACTTCAAAGAACATCCGATTCGTCTTTATGCGAAAAATCTCACAAGAACAGATAACGTTAACATTATTAGGACGCGGGACTAATTCCCAAGTACCATTGCAATAAGAGCATCAAATTCCTCTTGCATAGACATTTTTCAATTAGGGTCACAGGAGAGATTAATCAGATTTTTGGGAATTGGAGAAGCGGAGCAGAGGCATGATGAAGTGCTAGTTTTGGGATTAGGCTTGGAATGCCATTGTTTACTACGAGTAGTCTCATATGGTGCTTGAAGTGGTTGAGAAGTTGAGCTGCTGTGATTGTGAGCGTGGAGAGCACGGCGGAATGGTAGAGAGCAATCAAGAGGTTGAAAGGGGTTGAAGATGGGAGAATTGACAGTATGGGACTGGTAGGGGAATGAAGCAGACTTGAGGTTAGGCTGGGATTGGAAACAGGCCAGTGGGCGCTGCTAAATCAGCGCGGATGAAACAGAAGAGGTCCAAGTGTGGCAACAAGACATCGACGCACAGCAAGATTATCAAGAGGAGACTCAGAATGTCCCAAAATATACGAAGTGGAGGACGGAGTGTATAGCTTAGAGACGGAAAATTCGATCATCAAACCAAATGTTTAGCAATAATATTTTATTGCTTAGACATATCATAAATTGTAACTCGGATGATTAGATGGTACCCAAGAAGCACAAGGAGTGAAGAGAGGCTAGCTGAATTTTAGTCGAAGGAAACATGGAAACTAAACACCAACACGCGAGAAGATGTGAATATTTGGGTTCTTGGTAAATATTTTGCATCGGTGAGTCATAACTTGGCAATTTTGTGAGCAGAATATTGTGGAGATAGTCCCATTGCCAAGCGTGATGCCAAACTGATGGAGGAAGAGAAGCATGACAAAGAGAGTCTCAAAAATATTAATTAATCGTTTTGATTTTTCTTTCAGCTTTGCCATTTTTGAGAAGTGTGGGACACGAGAAACAAGCCATTGCCATTTTGATGACAAAATTCGTGAATGTTATTATCAAATTCACGACCATTATCACATTGAAAGCTTTGACTTCACGTTTCAAATTGAGTTTTAATTATGTTCGTAGATGAATAAAAATTCAAATACTTGTGACTTTGTAGAAATGGGAAAAGTTCCAAAAATTTTGTAAAATCATCAAGAAATATAACCATATATTTGTGAACCTGCGAACTCATATCATAGGAGAATGTCCATAATCATATGTAAATTATCAATGGCAAATTGTTCGGGAAGAGAATCGGAAAGGTGTTTTTATTAATTTACCCAAAGGGCAAGATGACAAACATGAGAGAGAACGTTATGACAGTAATCAATTATATAACGCAGGCAGATTGTAAAGCTTATTTCCTGGATGACTAAACGAGAGTGCCCAAACTGGAAGACGACACCGCAAAGCAGATTAGAGGAGGACGGAAAAGTGGAGAATTTAAAGAGAAAAATGAGATCAATTGTATTCATACTCTCAAGAACGGCTCCCGTCCTTGGTATCTTGACAGAAAAACAGACAAGAATTTAAACGGAAACATTATTGTCATCGTGGATTTTCGGAACAATATTAATTTTTCACTTTTAGTGCATGAAGCGACATTTTGGAGAGTGAGAGTCATTATTGTGAATGGGATGACCGTAACATTATGAATTGTTTACCCATGCCAGAACAAATATTAGATTTACCTCAAATGAAATAGAAGCAGGTCTTCGGAGTGAGTCATGTGAGAAGTCGCGTCCCGTGTCCCATGATAGTAAGCTGGGATCGTTCAAGACATTCTATACAATGCTTGATCAGATATCGGTCGGCACAGTTGGACAGTAGTAAGCAGGAGGGGAGATAATAGGCTTGGGTTGGACGAGACCAAGTTAGCTGGGGTGACGAAGAAGCAGGCAGGAGCGGCAGTGGCCCACGGACATGGCTGACCGCCGTGTGTTGGGTACGGCAGGGGGGTAGGCACCCACCACGACTTTAGTGGAAGAGGACACGGAGGAGCACCACAGACTGGTTGCTGAATAGGGAGGCGGTGCAAGCGTAGGGCGTGTGCTTGCATGCGATGGGTGGTGCTGCTGAGTTTGGCACCCAGCTGTTTGCCATTATTCGCCTCTATTATGTGGTTTGTCGGTCCACCCGGTTGGAACAGTTGGGAGCAGAGACGAGACAGGAGACACATTGCTGCAGCTAAGGAGATGGCCAGCAAGGCATGCAGGTGCAACGTTTGTCCTCACGTGCCTGAAAAAGATCAGCGCATTGGACTGCCTCTTCGAGTTCGAGCATCGATCGACATCAGCAACGAGTGGAGAGGCTTGAGATGTCGAACGGGGTACGAAACGCCTTATATCTGTCAGAGAGGCATTCAATAGTTGATGAGCCATACGATTGTCGGGAGCTTGTCGCCGCGTTCTTTCAAATTTGCCAAATATTTAAGCTCTGTAATAAGGATTGAACCAACATCGAATTCATCGGTGGTTTGGTGCGCGTTACATGCGACATCAGTGTTATTCGTTGATATTGCGATTTGGTTTTCGTGGAAGAAATTTTTCAATCCCAGACGCCACGCATCAATCGGCTTGTATCAGAATCCCCAAAATAGGTTGAGGTACTTTGAAATCGTACTACATAATCCATCTTGATCGGATATCATCGAGCTTTTGCGCCAAGTCGTTTCTCCGTAGGGTCTGTCTGCTTGGATAATTCGTGGGGATCGATATGATACTCACCAAGTTGCACAGAATGAAGTTGAACTAGGGATGACAAATAATTCATTGGTCCACGCGATAATCGAGGGCAGAAAATGTTGCGATATTAGTGGAGATCGCTGGATGATTTTTAGTTTAGGTTCTAGCATGGAGGTCCATAGTTGAGGAATAGGAAGAAAGAGCGAAGAAAAGAAGAGAAGAAGAAATAATAGGTCAGAGATTACTGAGACTCGTGATACCATGAAAGATTTGATTGCTGTTAAATTAATTATTGATAATTACTGAATTATTATAACACGTTATAACTAGGTTAAACTATAAAAGATATTATAGAACATCAAAGATATTTGTAAAATAATTATTATTTAAACTAATTAATTTATTTTACACATATATATATCGTCTATCATTTGATATTTGCAACTATTGAATATAGAGCTATGTATACGAACGTGATCAAAAGTTTATAGAGAATTATCAATTAAGCATAAAAACTTGCTGTCATATTCTTCATTAATTAATATGATAATAATTAGGACAATACTCTTGCTGCTATCTATCTGGCAGAAGGGTTGGAATAAAGATTACAATTGGATTATTCATGTGCTCATCACACTAGACTTCATTCATCAGTATATATAACACAACAGAAGCTTGTGATTATTATCCTTGAATGATTTATAATCCACATATAATAGTTAATAGTCATTAGCTAATATGATATAGATTTGCTAGCTGAAACATTCCAACTGATCATAATACCTCACAGTGGATTTTCTCTTAGTTCTTGAAATCTCCTGCAGAGTGTTACATAAAGCCATACGAGCGGGCTATTTGGGGAATCCCGCGGCGTAAACAAGGCTTGGATGCTCTTTGATTCTCTTTTTGCCACCATTGGTTATGCACCACAAGTGTGGGAGTCCAAGTAAACAATGTTTGCTTGCTTGTTCTTCTGGGCATTACTGGTGAGCTGAAGCGACTCCTAGGCTTCAATTCTTCCTCCTCTTGGTAGGGCGTAGGGTAGAACTTCTTCAGCATTTTCAAGCAATGCTGTCGTCAATCGTAACCCACTGCCCCCATATACGTATTAAATGCGCGAGGCTTTAGCAATATAGTTCACGTTGTCATTTTTTTTTAACATTCTGGAGTAGGTAGTCTAATAGGTATGTTATATGTGGTTGCTTGGTTTATTGAATCATATTATTGATTAATTAAATTTTTCGTATCTCTATAAAGATTGTTGTAATAACTTAATTATCTTACGTGATTGTAGTTATACCTTAGTACGTTAATTATTTCGCGATGTTCTTGATTAATCCAAGATGTATAGTAAATTTCTGCATGCACCTTCAATGAAGATGGTATCTGCACTGTGGAACACTTTCAAACATGTCACCACAACATGCTCAACCTGTTAAATAAGGAACACAATCATTATTTAACAAGTTATATAAAACGACTCGTATTATATATTATTACTCCTTTAATTAGTATAAATCATGATTAGATTTATTACCAGGGTATGATAAGGAGCATCCAGGCAATGACATGAGGCAAATCATAGTTGGGCCCTAATGTGAGGTTATTTTTTCACACAATCAACTAACATTACCCCAATGTTACCACCACATCAACTAAGACCTTAATCATCAACCCTTTGTACTCTCAAGAAAGCTTCTTCATCACCAAGATGGTTGTTTGATGTGCCATCCCGTTGGTTGAATACAGGTTGAACCTTGCATTTGTTCCGTAGTAGTCGAATTGGTTCACCCATGATCCCGTTTGAAGGGAATACCACCGCTTCTTTGACTTTGTAATCGTTAAGTGATACTACATCCAAGTAGCAGTGTATTACAGTATTATATAGCTCTTGGCAGGGAAATTTTATCTTACTTTATATTATCAGTTTTCAAGAGTGCAACAAATGACATATTCATGCAACGTCGTTTATAATTACAATCGTTTTCACTTTTATTCTAAGAATTCTTTTAACTTAAAAAAGAAATTCAAATAAAAAAGCTGGATTTATTATTCAAAGGTTACTAACCACTTGCATGTTTCCTTGTTGTTGGCTTGTTTGCCGTATTTGAAACGAATTCTATGCTTTTCTCCTCCACCTTTTTCAAGGAATTGCATTAAATTTTGACTACGAAGATTTCTTAGAATAATGGGACATAACAAAGTGACAGTTGATTGAATTGTATATTTACCATTTTTCGTATCAATCAAACGATAGTTCAATCGAATGCACAAAAAAATCAAGATAGGCAAAGTATTTTACGTAATTAATGAGAGGAATATATATTCATCCAATAAACTCCTGTATTGGCATGGTCGCAATTCAATTATTATTTTTCTTTAATTTGGATTATTATTACTTGTATTACACTTAATATTATTAGTGCTATTATTACATAATGAAATGTTTTTTTTAATGGGGATGTATATTTATCAGTTGTTGATACAATTCTTTATTATACTACTACAAATAATTAAATGAATAGAATCAAGAGTTTTATCAAGTACTCAAAATGAAGTGAGGGATAGCTTAAGTAGTTAAAGTTCCCTCCAGATTTTGTAGAAGATCCTGAGAACGATTCTATTCTCCGTCCTCTGAGCTCCCCAACCGCAAAAATAAAATATTACAATGAATTTCAAACAAAACACACAAAAGTTGTTAAAATTTAGAAAGAGAAAAAAATGAATTTGGAAATAACTCATACCAACTTTCCATCAGGACTTTTGTCATGGTGCCAAAACAAGCAAAGGGCCAAGAGAGCTGACCATCATTTGCTAGCAAGTTACTTGCAAAGCAGGTGCTGGTCCATACACCCTTGAGCGCCACATCCACTCCTTTTGAGCTTGCAGGTTAGCACCTGAGTACTTGCCAAAAGCGAAGATCCGATCCACACCCGGTGGCATTTAGGGTTCTTTAGACCCAATTCGCTGCGATTCTGGGGTTGAGATGCACGCGCCATCCCCATGCATTAGGTTATGTCAGAATCTTAACTCGAAAGGCAGTATTTAGGATCCTTGGCAAAGCAGCAGGCATTTGCAATGTCACTGCAAAACCGGCCTAATTTTTTCATTCTTTGTCTAACACATGGTTCTCTTTGTGATACCCATTGTAACCGATTGCTATCACATTCAAAGAACTCATTTTCTTTTGTTTTGTAATTGCAATAATTGTTTTATAAATTATTCTTCTAAAGAATAATTAATTACTTATTATTAAAGAATTATGGACAAGTAACATATTTGCCTGACGAGCAGGGAGATACTTAAGCACTATAATAGATTCAACAATTATCTGTAGACAAAATAATTGGAAAAAGTGACACAAAGAAAGTTAAGGTAGTTGTAGGTTGTAGCAAAGCTATATGTAGCACTTCCTTGGTTTTTTTTGGGGAGTTTGTTGGTCTATTTATAATGAACTTGGAGTTTGAGTGTTTTTTGCCCTAGCCACGCACCGGTTTTTTGGGGCTTAAAATTGATCTAAGAAATTATTTAACTTTAATTATAAAGGAAATAAGGAGTTCTATATCATGCGAGTATCTATTGATTTCTGCACACATTTTTATTTGAGTATTAACCTGAGTAATATTACTTATTGCTACGCGTGATAACAAAAATGTTCGTGCGAATATCAGCTCCGAAAACTTAATATTGCAAAGCAGACAATGTTTAATACAATTAAACTCTAGAAAATGAAGACACGAGAAGACAAAAATACTACTTTCTTTTTTGTCGTGTTATTATTATTTAATAAAACCAGCAAGTATATAATTAAGATACAATAATTAATGGAGGAGTACTTGATCTTCAATGGAAATTACTTTTTTTTAAACACGTAGCATAATTTTTGGGAAAAAACCAGTGTTTGTATACTCACATAAATTTATGAAATAGATATGAAAGTGTCATTGGAAGTATATAATAAGTATATACTCTCTTGAAGTAAAATACTTAAGTATTGTGTTATTGTATAGTGTTAATTTTTATTTTATTTTTGACGGTGATAGTATAGTGTTTAATTGCTACATTGTACGTCATATTATAATTACCAATTATATTCCATATAAATTTAACTATACATTAATAATACATATTTCTATATGTGTATTAAGAGAGTCATAAATTAGCAAAAAATAAAAAATCGATATCAAAATCTCCTTAAACCAGAAAAAAGTTTCACCTAAATATATAGTTGGTTTGGAATGTTCCATATCGCTTGCCTATTATGTTTATTAGAACAATATTTGTCTTAGTTGACTGTCCAAATTTATGTGAGTTCGACCAGATATAATAACATGTCATCTATATATTATATATATATATATATATATACTATATATATATTAGTCAGATTCAGTTGAACAATGTTATTATAAAAAATGTGAAAATCAAAATCAAAAGTGGATACTTTAATTTATAGAGGTACATAATAACAATATAAGTAAGTTAAAGGCGGTACACAAAACTTTGACCTCACTGTTAATGAACAGACACGCGTACCCCTTTAAAACTTCAATGTACCATATTGAGATTACCAAGTACTTGTTTCTAATGATGCAGCGATGCGTGCTTAAGTTTATGAAATTGTAGTTTCATCATTAAAATAATTATAAAGTATAGTACTCAAAATAGAATGTTTAAGACTTATTAGCCATACAATTTTATTATTTAATTGTTTTTATATTATAAATAATGACTTGAATTCAAATAAACATTCAATGATTCAATTCTTGTTTAAACTTTTCACTAATTAATTATTATAAATACAATAATTCATTTTTAATCAATCAATAAGCAAAAGGTATTTAACCATTAATTCATATTATTTTCAAAATTCATTAAGGTATAAAGAGCTTTTAAGGGAGGACACCATCTTCCTCCCCCCTTCCCTTATATAATAGAGATATACATAGATTAAAATCGTGATGTCACACATTTGAACTCCAACAGGTCAAGTTTTGAGCCATGCAGAATAGGGGGTTTCATAGCAATATGCTCCATGAGCGACGCACAAGGCCCCTTTAGTGGTGGCCTTCACCTCTTTGAATTTTTTCGTATTTTACTGTGTTATTTACAATGCAGCAAATTAGCTTGTTGTTTTACAATGAGCAAATACTTTTTTCTTGTTTATTTGATTAATTAGATATTCATGTTTGGGGCTCTATATTTAGAATTTTTTTATCTTTAAGATTCTCCCTTATAAATTTTTTCAATTTTATTAGAAGTTTACGAACTCAAATTGGTTCACTTCAAAAACACAATTTTAAACTATTAAAATGTTTCAGCTAGGTGTTTAAAAAATTTTTAATCCATTGTACTTCTCCATAATGTAACCACAAATCAATCTTAGATATTTTTATTTGTTTTAATTATTCATCACCGTTAAATGTTAAATAATTTAAAATCATTTGTAACAGTTCGTCAAGGATGGTTTTTAATAACTAATAAATATCATTTGTAACGGTTTCAATTTGTGAATGTTATGATTTTCTATTTTAGGGCTCTTATTTTACAAATTTTCGCTCAGAGCCCATGAAAATATCCAAGACGACTGGAGAAGGAAAGTTGAAACTGACTTCGGTCACTCCGATAGGGCACAATTAGCCAATTGGGCCAAACAAAACAAATACATGTTAGGAATATGATTATTTTTCGTTAAAGAAAGTAATTAATTGGTTTAGAGAAAAAACACATAATAATTCTCAGCAACGACACTCGTTTATGAATGTAGCTCTTTAGTAGATTTAGAGTTTGCATAATTCTATAATACTTAAATAGTAGTGCTTTGGTTATATTAATATTTTGTAAGTATTTAGCGTTTGAGGTAGAGTTTTGAAAAAATACTAATGTTTAGCTTTTCAAACTCTTATTTACTATTTTCAATTATATATTTATACTAACACTTCAACCGCTACTTATTTCCTAACATAAGCCATTATAATCAACTCTCAACCGGCTACTACTTGATCAGCTATAACTCATTCCTTACAGCTACACATCTCTTAACGCATAGTTTATACAAACATGTCTAATGCCACGGAGGAATTGTAGGACGTATACCATCTTGTCTAATTCAAAGAAATCGAGCCCTCGTTTTTTATATGTTTTTTCACCATGATTCATTTGTAACAATTTTCTAATGCAATGAGATCGAACACTCGCTTTTTTTTTTACATTTATTATCGTCGTGATATTTTGTAACATATTTAAACATTATCTAAAGTTTAACTTAATTAGCGTGGTAAAAATAGTATTGCACTTTGATCCCATGCCACGTAGTAACATGATCATGGAGGAGCCGGAGCCAGTTGGGATTTGATAGGGTGACAACTTGTCACCACATTTCGAAAGAAAATCAATTAATTTAGTAATTTAAGATCGCTTTTCGGTCGTTAAATATTATTAAAAAGTGTCAGGTAACGCAAATCATTACTTGTAGATTAACGATCGCATTTTCGGTCGCTAAATGTATTAATCGTTCCAAAACTTTTTTAAAAAACGTTAATTTTTGAATTGAATTTTGAGGACTTATGTGATTAGTATTATGTGTATTATGTTTTTATCGCCTTTATCCCGGTGTTTAGTCATCGGATCAAGATGGTTGGATTACGAGCGTGAAAATTCATATAACAGTGTCTTGGCTACAAAATTGTGTTACCTGTAGTCTTGGCATTAAAGTTGATGCAATAATCTGGTTGGTAGTATGGCGCTACTTAGGGCTCGAGCGTTGGTGCAGTTGGATTTCGTAACCACACCGCACCGCCAATTATTTTCAGATCAGCACACTCCGAGAATCCGCCACCGCAATTTGCGGTTTGGTGGTGGGTTGCGATTTGCGATTTAACCACTTTGTTATTATATTCAAAAACAAATTCTCAATACTTCTATTTAACAATATATGGACCAGGTTTGTAATTACATCAAAATATCTCCTATTAAAACAAATTCTTACTACAAAAACACAAAATTAATGTTAACACAAGTTTATACTCCGCATTAACTATATAAACAACATTTAAAATGTTCAGTAAAGTAAAAACAATAATTAAAACAAAAGGTTTTTTTTAAAAATGCGATTTATTGTTTAGCAGTTTGGTTGACTATAACCACCTTAACTTGCGGTTTGCGGTTTGGTTTGTAAAAAACTATTTAAACCCAAACCAATCGCGCAAAATTGCGGGTTGGGAAAACAAAAAACCCAAACCACACTTTTTCAGACCGCAAACCGATACCAAACCTTCAAATTGCGGTTTGGCGATCAACCGCACTCTGCCCAGCCCTAAGCGCTATACTTACTTACCGAACCAAGGGAAAAAAAATGTAATGGTTAGGTTTGCTATTCAATGATTTTATATTGTAACTCATTAGTATTATATTTTTTTTTTTTTGACGAGATTGATATTTATATTTCTATTATTAAAATCTTACACGTATTTCATCGATATCGTATTTTTGCTACCCTGTTTTTTTTCGCACACATTAAATTTAATACACACAATTTAAAATCGTTAAATATATTTCGCACACAATTAAATTTAATCACGACTCTCACCCTCTTCATCATCTCAGCTCACCACGCTGTTCAATTACTAAGGTTTTCGTGTTATTACTTTCAGGTCTTCTTTACTCCATTTCTCACACTCCGTACATATGATTATACAGTAGTAGTTTGAAGTAATGGTTAATTTAGGGTTTTGAAAATGCTAAACTGTAGAGGCTTAATCCTAAAACTGTGTTAAAATCAAATTTGCATGATTCTACTTGCAGCGAGTTTGTCCAAACATTTCGCTCCCAATTGACTTACTGTGTTACCTCTCCCTTTAATTTACATATTTGTTTTTGAGATATGATACATACTGAATTGAAAGATACGTACAGATCTACCGATATGTTCTTCGAATGATGACATTGTTTTTACTTTAATTCAATTTCTCTGCATATGATTTTTGAATCGTGTGATGAAATCTGTCATATTTATTCAGTTTTTTATCAAATGATAAAATTTTTAAAGTTAACTGTAATATTCATTTCACAAAAATCAATAATAACATAATCAAAATCACACATAATAATTAATATCTTAAAGTTAAAACAAACTTATAATGCAATAAAAATTTTATTTGCTCATTTTTTATTATGACAAGTAAAAAGGTGCATAAATGCGTGGAGTTCTTTTTAGTCTAGTCCATGCATGGGCTAGGTCTGCAGGTCGGATTTTCACGTTTGTACGTGATAGAGTAGGACAAATTCGTGTCGACATGATTCTTTTAAGTGCAACTTAGAAAGATTTTTACTCTCACAATTAATATTTGTTCTTGCTTTTCCTATGATCATTTTAGCTTTGTAATTATGTATTTAGGCATATTATTCAGTTGTAGAACTTTTGACTTTGCTTATGTTTCGTGGATACCCCTAAAATACAAATATAGTTCGTGTGGCTTGTTTCATCTTGGATGAGTATTTTCTAAAAACTATATTTTAATTTTAACTTTTATTATTCACAAATTTAATTTATGGAGTATTTTATGTTTTAAAAGGCTCGAAGTAGATTTTTATTTTATTAATTTTTTTTAGACTCAGAATTTTTCTCAACCAAGTAAAAATATACAAGACAATAAAGTAGTTTGAAAAGGGAAATTGATGGCTGTGTGGCCGAATCTGATGTTGAGTAGAAGATTCCACTCTAATTTTGTGGCGGTCGCTGAATGTGAAAATTCCGGGAATTTGTTTTCTTTCATTATTCATTCATTTGAGCTCTTAAAGCTATTACTCGTACGATTCATTTGTATTCGTGATTAACTGCAACGGATTGAATCATTTTTTCTCGTCTGATTTATCGTCAGAACGTTGGACTGCATTAGATATGCTACGGAGGGAGTATTCATATTCAGAATACCTGTCCTACATTTCATAATTAAGGTGTCTCACTGTTGAAGAATTGCGATTTTTGAGTCAATAGATCTTAGGTAACAGATGATGAGGCTGTGAGGAGTAGGGCCCAAAAATAGAAAAAAAGGATTAAAATAGATATAATGATGATTTAATAATATATGGTAGAGAAATAGTAGATTTTATTGTGGTCGGGTCCCACTATAGACGAATTGTATTCAATGTGGTCTTACTCATCTCTCTCTTGTTGT
>SNQN01008170.1:4420-30348 GCA_008642245.1 Bassia scoparia | reverse complement strand
AGTGTATGTGGGAACCTAGGTTTCCATATATATATGCGGAGAGTGTAGGATAGGGGGTCAACTATAATAGCAGACCACATTTCATTGAGTGCTAGATTTGCAACAAGAGGCGAGCAATGGATTAGTCATTTGGATGCGGTCACCTTGAGAGCCCCATAATCATTAGCCTAGGAAGCCATTAGCCATCAAAGAACGACTCGAAAGCATACCATGATGCACTCAAAGAGTCGAGTGTCAGTGCTAGCATGACAAGAAGGTGCTAGCCCGACCAGAAAACTTTTGGAGCTCTTAGCTCATGTGAATGGACATAATGAGTGTAAAATTCTAAAGTACCAGAGAAGCAAGATGTTCAGCAGTCGTCATGGGGCTCATCTACGATCAAATGCTGATCCAAGGTGCCTAGTGGAAGCTACAAGCAATCTCTTGATTTGTAATTAATTCAAGGTAATATAGGTTTAGATCCTAGGACTTTTCTTCTTCCACTTTTCTGTCGTCTTATTACCACAAATCGCACACAGACTATCCGCATTTCGGTCATAAATTCTCCTTAAGAGTGGTACCATAGATGTCGCTACCCATCTCTATTCTCTTCTGCATCTAGATAATTGGTTCAATATTATTAATGGCAACACATTAAAGTGGTTATTTTGATTTTGGATGATGCTATCTAGTTAGGTCAAACAGCCTCTAGAAAGACCATCGGGTTGCTGCTAAACGTCAAAACATCGTTTATCTGAATCGATTTAAAGCGTGCATATTTTTCCTATTGTGTAAAGATTTGAGAGAATTGGTCTGTTCTACAAGGCATAGTGTTTTAGTGTGTGGGGGTGGCTAGGTGGTTCTCATGTCTGCCACACTCATACACCAGACTGTTCCTTATGTTGCCCCTCTATTATCTATATATGCACATTGCACGTTCAGTTTCTAGATTTACACTTATTCTTATGGAAGGATAAATGGTGTTTGGATGCAGCCTTCACTTCTCTGAGCACAATTTAATGAGAGGCGTATGGGTTGGTGGTGCTAGACACTCTCGTAATGAGCCAAACGCTTCAGCAATAACCATCAAGTGGCGTGAACTTTCAGGATTATCAAAGGAGATGGAAAATTAGAGATTATCATATAAGTTTACAGCCTAAATACTTTTCATGTAAAGGAATGCGACACAATTTGCTTTTGTCCTTTAGTCATACAAGTTTCTCTATTTTTCTTTTAGGATATCTTCATGATGGAGACTAAGCTCTTTATAGCTGCAAAATTCACCTGTGGCACTAAAGCAATTGTGATTGCCGTCCATGTTAGATTTTATGAAGAAAGAACAGTATATACGTGAATTGTATCAATGTACGAGTATAATAGTATGAGAAAAGGAGAGGGGTGGGTATGAAGAATCTAAGAATATTGATAGAATATATAAAACGTAGTCAATAAAGGGATGACTTTATTTTATATCCGGAATATTACATAGATACGCATGAGAATATATTAGAGTAAGATGATAGGAAAAAGTAGGTAGAGATGTGTAAAAGAAGCATCATTAGTTGAAATAAAGTCACTTGTATAATTAGTAATAGAGTAACGAGGAAAGCGCCTTGTGTGTATATAGTTAAAGAAACGAAAAATGTGTTCAAGAAAGGAGAAATGAATGAGAATAATCAAGAAAATGTGGAAAAACTATGAGAAGGACATATAAGACAAGGTATTCTAAATATAACATGTCCAAATAGCATGCTGAGACAACTTGTATAGTATCTTTTAGTCTTATAATATGAAACCTAATCGATAGAGAGGTATTTTCACTAGTACAATATGTTATAGGTATCTGTTTGACAGTTTTGGTCTCAAAAGGAGAAGTCACATTTGGACAGTTGTGAGTATTGTGGCTTGATGACTAGTAGGTTGATTAGCGTGTTTTTCAGTGTCAGCTTCATAAACTTGTGTTACATCAATAGGAGATTGTTAATCGTTGAGTCCATTTGATTAGCAGACGTGCGTAGAAAGATATAGATAAAATATGGCTCGCTTCATAGTTGGAGTCAATATTAGACATCTCGCAAATTTACAACTAGCACACAACACTGATCTCGTTGCACTTAATGCCACGGGATCCGGGTTTATGTCAATTACATGCGGTCACTCTCAATGTCATATGCAGCCGTCCAATACAATGGAGATGTGCAGCCAAGACAACTGGAAGTGCACATTGATAGTCTTCTTTAGGCGCGGATAGGCCTTAGTGTTCCTCAAGCTAACAATTTTCCTGGCAACTACTCAGAAGTCATCATATCGGGATCAAAAGAATCTATATATTGGTTATCACTTTCTTCATATTTATACTTTGTAATGTCACTAAGTGCTTCCGTACGAATATAATGAAGAAGAGGACATTACCAATAGAACGCATTGTTTTTGCTATCAGATGTTGATCGTAAGTTCTCAGGAAATGGGTTGATTGTCTTGTCGTATGTGGGAACAGAGGACGGTACTTTGTAGAATTGAAATAGATTACCTACACAACAAATCTTGATGCAGGGAAACTGTTATTCTTACCTTACACATGATCTATTCTCCACCCGCGAATAATTGTTATTAAAGTGTATTCGCCTGTGTTACTGCCATGTTTGATGAGCATAAGCACTGAGGGATATGCTAATAACTAACAACCTCACCTAAGAGCATCAGTTACTTCTCTTAAAGCTGTCATCATAATATCTCACTACTAAGTTGGATTAGATAAGTAATTATCTAGGTTTAGACTATAAGCATTGTGAAGAAATAGCTTTTGTTTCCTTAGTTTTGTGTGAGCAAAGTAACATGATTTTCACGCTTAGTTGGTAATGAGTAGTTGACTTGAGTCACTCTTCTTTCTATGATCTATTGTGCAAAAGTGTTTGCATAGCGCGTTTATGAAATTAATGAGGAACTAAACGTTGTGTCGAATCGTAAGTGAAGCTCCCAAGTAGGCAATGAATATGCACTACAATTAAGAGAGGTAGATATGGCAGTCTTTTGTCAAAGCTAAGGTTCGAGGACAAAAATGTCAGGCAAATAAGATTATTGTGGTTTGCCCGGTAGGCACCTTATCATTCAAGTGTTGAGTGAAATAATTTCCATAACGTTTTTAACTAAAGACTTTTTTTTTCAGAGTTATGGAGGTAGCTAAGCTTGAATTTTGGGGTGTCCTGGTTGTGGGCATGAGAAATCATGAATAGATAAGAGCAACCGCCAACAAGTGAACCAAAAGTCGGACCTGGCTATCAGCTGAAGGAAGTTGCGTTAAAACACGGTGAGGGCACGTGAGAACCTAGACTGCACAACTTCGATTATTCTCGAGGTGAGACATTCAATCCGTGAAGAAGACCATCTTTCATACGATTTCACCCAAACTAAAAAGTATTTGGAGCGCATTGTGCAGGTATGTGATTTGGATATCGAGGAAAGAGTATAATAAGTCTTACATGTGATGCGATAAAGATAGTATGGCACCTGTAACGAACCACACCGACTTGACACACAATCAAAATAAGGTTATGTTAAGAATGCAAAATGAATTTATTTGATTCCTAAAACGATTGGACACACGCTGAAAGAAGAAAAGAACCTTAGTGGTCTTTCTAGAAGTTGAATTTTGTAGCTCTGACGCAAAAATAAATAATAAGGAGTCAATACAGCTCAACTATCTAAAATAAGTGGGAAAATTAAATGAGAGGCACACGCTTAAGATAAATGCAATCGGTAAATAACGACAAAATACAGTAAACTTATACCTAAACCCTCCACAAAAACATCTGACTATGCTTCTCGTCGTTATTCATCACTCTCTTGTACTCTATTCAAGTGTGAGTTGATTACACTTGTAATCTTCAGGAGGTTACGAAGGTCCTTATTTTTTAGCTCTTTTACTATGTAATACTTTAACACATAAAAATCAGATAAAAAAGACCTTAAAAATTACAAAAAAGTTAGAAAATCGTTATTTTTCATTTTTGCACATGTGTTTATCAAGGCGGATATGTCGACATTCAGAGTCACTTGGTTCTTATTATGGTAGAACTCATGTGGTACTTTTAAAATTATTTTTATACATATTTATGATGTATTGTATCAACCTAAAAGGTATTAATCATTGTTGTTAATTACTAGTTATTGCTTATGTTGACAAAATGTGAGAACAAAGGGAGTGATAGAGAAACATTTCAATATTACATATTATTGAGTAAGCTGAGGGTATGAGAGCATGAGAGAAATCAGAGGTAATATACAGGGCTTCAAGTCAACTGTCGCATTATGCTGTCAAAAATATTCAGTGATAGATAGCACTGGAAAGAACAAGAATCAGAGTCAAAATGTGAGGTGACATTTGAGCGGTCGACAGGGTTTAAGGAAAGAGATAGGTGTTGGATTGAAGATCTTGTGAAGAGAAACCACTACGAACAAGCCTTACGCACATTCCTAGTCGAATCCATACCGGTCCGCCTTTCACATGGTGTAGCGTAAACACATTACAGACGAGAACTTGATTAAGGGAGGAGAATGTGCAGAGTATAGACTTAGGGCATCTCTAGATCCCTAAATATATGCTATATATAACGATCAGGCCTATGAGTAAAGCATGCACACAATGAGAATGATATTGAATAGAACACTCAAGACCTCAAAGAGTTGGAAAGCGGAATATAGCGCACTTGATACAACGTCAGTCGCATCGGAGTGGTGGTAGAACCACAGTCTGGTTGCAAGCAGATTCTTCACAGAAGAGATCATAAGAGTCCCGTTCGGAACTTAACGGAAAGTAATCCGAGTATCGACCTCAAGCAGACTAGTGTCTATAGATATCCTTCTCCCATCTAATTCAATTGTTGCAATTATTGTTATTGCACTTTAAAAAGAGCGGGTAAGAATTTTGGACTAGTATATACTTTCATCACCGTGGACATATAATACGATTCACGTTGTAATTTGAAGGATGCAACAATTTGGCACTAGGTGTAGCTTTGGCCATAACGGAGTAGTAAAATTAATATATTCTCGCATCCGCATATATTCAATCTACTAGTGATTATTTCGACACATTCACACATTCCCACAAAATGATTCTGTAGAATGATTTATTTATCTACTAACTTTTAATATGTTAATTGATAATGTTGATATGATGCAATGGCAACTTGTTTTTTGGTGGGGGGTGGTCACAAACATGATTGAACTCTGAAGTGAAGGGTTTTTTTTAAAATTTTTATAGTTATGGTTTGAATATGTAGTGAATTTGGAATATGGTAATTTGTGTCTAATATACAAAATTCTGATGATCAATGGTGAGTCAGAATTGAAGATGGCGAGAAGGGTATAGTAAGATAACAAATATAGGTTAGGGAGATCTGGGGACGGTTAAAAGGTGCAATAGGTAGACAGAAGTTAAATTGAATACAACCATGTTTAGGAGACGGCAGCATAGTAGGTGTTGATAACCAAAACCATCAAGCCAAGTACATTCCGGAACTTAGGGATTATCATATGAATTGCATTGAAGACATTGAATATATTTGATATATGTCGGAATGTGCCTAGGGCTAGTCCTTGGGGTATTTCTGGATTAACAATCAGCTCGCACTACTACGCTTAAATTGTAAAAACGGTTATCGTAGATTACTGCTCGATACAGTAAGTTATTGGTAAGAGTACAGATACAAGCAGAGACAAAGAATAGAGGGGATGCACACAGCTGAGAACGCAGGGACTAAAATTACAGTGAGAGACACTAGAAGCAGATGAGCAAGATAAATGATACCAAAACATAGAAGTAGGCATACAAACACAACAGTCCATACCTTTAAATACAGAAGTTATACACGTAGTTGCTTAAATAGAATATGTACAGCCGAGATAGATGTGAAATGGATTAGAGATATATTTATATTAATACCAATTTCAATTGTCACCAGCAACTCATAGTGGAGTGTCCTCTTACATAGGAATAATGTAGATGCTCCTATGGATTCACTCTCCCGTAACTTTAATGGTACAAAGATCACGCGTATTAGTACTGAAGAGCAGGCATGTAGATCCGAACTCCATATCATCCCAGTGAGAACTAGTGAATATATAGATAGTTTGAATAAGAGTTCTCCTCATGTACCGTTGTAAGATTAACTTTGTGGCTATTGTAAGTAAATAGGCATATGATCACCCTCAAGGACTATGCCACATCGCATCGAGCCACCTACTTGATAGTTGTTCAGTAGATCCAAATACGCAATTTCTCAGTAAGTTCACCTCATACTTGTCATTAAATACAAATATATCTTGACAAAAGTTATGTTTCAATGTCTTCGAAGGCTATGGATAGTATGCGTAAAATACAAAATATCTTTCACACCTGTTTTTTTGTATCATTGAGAATGGTCTTTAGAAAAATCTCTCCATCACATTAGTTGATTTACAGCTGGTGATAAAAAATATCTGATGCATTTTATGAAGATGTACCTAATCGGATTTATACTGAAAAAAAATACAGAGTTATATTATGGCACATGGCCTGTTAGTAGCACAGAAAACAGCATCAAAAAACTACTTTCAATAAAACTATGCTTCAAATGTGAATCCTTACATAGTAAGCTTAAGCAGGTTGGAAAGAAAGAATCTCACCCTGAAGAAGCACATCCGATTTGTCAAATAGAAAATTAAAAACTGAGCATTTCTTATAATAAGAGGAGTGTGGGGAAATCTCTGTCCTGTATTCAGACAGGGGCTCTAGCACGGAGTGAATTCAAGGCGGCTCGAGCTAGACGTAGTAGGACAACAATAAATGGATGCATATGTAACCTGGGATACTGGATAGGCATAACGTAGCTGATTTACCATGCGATTGTGGGAAGAGAGTATTCAGGTAGACAAAGTTGGCCAGCTAAACAGACAGCATCGTATATATAGTCGTAAAAGTTCAAATGAAGTGAGTGTAATAAGAAGTTGTACTAAGCAAAGAGCTGGGCTAATAACTGGCACATGGATTTGCCTCTAAGCTAGATTCAGGAATACAAAGGTGTAATACCTGAAAAGAAATTACTTGTCGAAACGTAGGAGATAGACGTTGACTTGAATATGTGTAACAATCTGCTCAATAATCTGTGGCAGAAGAACATTATGGAGAGGCGAGAGTGAACGAGAAAGAAAATAACGCAAAATTCTTCATGGCGTATTAATGAGATAATAAAAGATAATAAGACATGAACAGATGATCAGAAAGAGTCTTGCGAAAAGCCATTTTGTAATTACTTTGGCACGTTGATAATTTTATGTGTCAGAAAATGCCAACTATAGCTTCCGTGAACGTTTTTATACTACCTTTTGAGCAAAAAGACCATATATTTGTGATGATTTGTTCACTTGGTGCAAACTTTTTTGGATAGAGATGTTAACTCACTAGGAATGGAGAACATGGTCCACAAAGAGATAGAGAGATCCGACACCAGAGAAGCTTATACCTCAAAATTAACAGACTTCGGAAGATTCTTATAAACCACGGTATCATAACGAATTATTCTCAGAACTACGGGTAAGACTGAGTTTTATGACAAATGGAGAAGATAGAGTTCATCGTATGTAAGCTGACCAGGTAAGATTTTTGCAATGTAGAGTGAATGGAGATAGGAATAGGTGTAACTAATGTAATTTGCTATAGTCACATGGTAGCTACGGCAACTGCACCAGCCCTGTCACAAAGTCACGATGCTTTTTGTGTATTGGTTTTATAAAACATTACTGCGGGAAATTTATAAATATTTGATGCCAAGATGTTTATATTATAGGTAAATGCACCGGATACAAGTTCTAGATTCACGTATTACCTAATGTTTGTGTCCCGAGTGTGTGAATAGCCGCTCCAAAGTGAGCGAAGTTGAGCCAAGTGTCGATAGAAGTCTAAGAACCAGCCTAAGATATCCCAGAGTAGACCGAGGAAATGCATAACAACCCAAGAGAGGTAGTTTATCGATGCGCAGCAGACTGCTCATAAGAATTTTGAGAACGATGAATGGAGACAATATTGAATGATGAACTAGGTGATGATTGACAAATAACAATATCCATGTAGAATATAGAAAAACAACACAGGGAGAGCACATTAGTTCAACTCGACCTACAGTGAAACATTCAAAGGTGTCAGAGGAAAATGGAACTGTATAGCATTGATGTAGAAAAAAGCTAACTACAAAATACAGAGTGAGCAGAGTATAGCTTAGAGATTAGATCCACAGTTGAAAATTACTAATAGGAATAAGGTGAGCCTTTCCAGATTATGCAAAAGGTTGAAATAGAAGTTGTATCTTCTCGGTAGAAGTTCTATGACTAACATGAGATAACACGATGGACCTCTATTTGATATCACATTGAAAAACAAAGTACAGCTTCTCTGATAAAGAATGTATTTTCTGTGATCGTTATTCTACTCTCTTCAACTTTAGTAGGCCCTTTCTCTCTAGGATATTACAAGCTTGCCGTCTAGTTCAAAGTATTTGAACAATATATTTTCATAGGTTTTTGCTGTCGATTAGATAAAAACTAATCAGTGGATCTGGCAGTCTAATAATTTTGAATATGATAGCAGGTACGCTGTTGGTGTACTAACTTACTGGACAAATACAGGCTCAGCGTTCTTAATAACCTATCCTCTCTATGCCTATGTTTGGAGTAAAAAAACATGTTTGCCACCATAACGGCATAATTGATTAGTTATGATTGCTCTTTTGATCCTGAATACGTATTAGACACAAAGGTAATGGGTACTTTTTAATTGAAAAAAATGAATGCAAAAAATTTTTTTTTGTATGTAGGAAAATGCTTATAGTGCAACATAGAGTATAGGTCTCTCACGCAAGTGAATGATTTACTTGTTAAATTCTATGGTAAGAGACTTGGTGAATTTTATGTAAGTTTGCTAAAACCTCTTAACAAGGGTTGGCTTAGGTGAGCGACAACTGAAGGAATTGAGAGGGTGCAGAGCTTATTCTATGCTAGATGGCTAAATTAGTATGTGCAGCTCCAGAGATAAGCGGATATTCACTATTATGAAACTTATCTAATCAACAAATCAAAATGTATAAGAAATGGAAGTATCTTAATATTTGATAAATAATTTTTTTGGTAATAAAATACAACAAAGTAGGCATGTTGAGGCACGTGGTAGGTCAGTGGGTATGTGGGCCGTCAAGACTTAATTTAATAATATGTAGAAATATAATCACACAGTTTAGAAGCTGTATAGCCTGAGATATGTAAAAAACATAAGAGATAATAAAATCCTAATGGGCTTTTAACATAATTGAACAAGGTTTGAACAAGGTGACATAATCATGCTGGTATGTGGTTCTATTTGAATAGGATTTTATCAGGAGACATAGTCATGATGATACCTATCTCATGAAGTGTAGGATTTTAACCAAGTGACATAATCATGRTGGTACCTAATTGTAGTAAAATAGGATTTCCACTAGGAGACATAATAATCATGCTAGTACCTATCTCATAAAGAATAAGATTTAAARCGGGAGACATAATCATGCTAGTACRTGTCTCTAGTGAGCATGATTTTTGAGTGTAACATAACCACTAAGCCCTTATTCCTATTAAAACAGAATACTTTACAACTTTTCATTTATATTTATATGAAACTTGTACAAGGTTGGTTACAAAATACTACCTTTTTAACGTAATACTTGCAACAATTGAATATTTTATCTCTCACAAATAATAGCAATTGTTGCAAGTATAATGTTACGGAGAGAGTACATAATAACTACAATGCTATTACATAAGCTTGCAAAGCTAAAGCATTCCCATAAGGATAAAACTAAGCATGATACCTTTTGAGTTGTTTTGTGTTCCAGWTATTGGGCAACTAGATACCATCAAGCTCCATTAGCCTGTATGTACCAGGCATGCTTTGCGAATGGATCTAATAAGGTTCCTCCCATGTGGCTAAAAGCTTTCCATGAATGCCCGCCTTTTGGACTGTTGTAGCTTTCCACAAAACTAGGTCTCTGACAAGGAGTGGCCTTTGTCTAATTTTTCTTTTATAGTACTTTGCCACCTTCTAGGTGTATGTTGCCAACCTGGTTGCAGCATCTTCTCTAAGTCCTTCAACCAGTCCCAACATTTGACATAACTTGTTTATCTGATGCTTGACTTTAACTGGAAAAAGTTCTAAGAGATATTGATCACTCCCAGTAGCGCTATCAAAAGACTCAGTTCATTAACAAGTTGTTTGGGAGTGTCTAACCTTTTAAATATGTTCTCAATTATCAAAGCAACAGGGAGCCTTGAAGCCATAGTCGTTCTTGTCATCTAGCTTTTCTGCAATCCACTAAGAATTGTTGTTTGCTATTTTCTGCCATTAGACTGCGATGGAAAACTGTGAGAAGGCATATTTAATCTTGAATTGAGAATGACCAGGCTTTGGGTGTGGATATGTCAAATTCCTCCCATGGTCAAACACTATGCAACAGGTATTCCTACCTGGTCAAAGTTCTAACATAAAACTTCTGACATCTTTTCATTGATATTGAACAACCCTCAGATTCTATCCGTTTGCAAAGTAGTCTACAGCTACAATGAGAATTCTTCAACCGTGCCTTTGAAAAGACCCAAGATGTCCAGTCCCCGTTTGAGCAAAAAGGATAGGATTGAGCACTGGATTGAGATCATTTCTAGTAAATTGATGGAAGTAAACACAATTACATTTCACTCAATGACCACTTCTTAGAGTTGTCATCATGGTTGGCTAGTAGTAATAAAGCCGGAGGCTTTGTGACAGGTTCTTGAACCCACATTATAAGACCAGAAATACCCTCATGGATTTCTCTTTAGCACGTAATTCCCTTCCTCTAACATCAACACACTGTAGCATGGCTGTGATGTATGAATTCATGTATTAACTCACCATCAATGATGGTGTACCCTTAGGGCAGCTAATTGACTTTCCTGGCTTGCACTTTTATCTTCTAGCAGTGTTTCATGTTGCTTTAGGCAATTTACCATGCAAGCTGGTGATACTCAACCATAGAACATATAGAGGATTATATTCTATGCTTCTTTTGGAAGCACTCCGAAGATAATCTGGATGAATTGAAAAGTTGAGGTTCCAAGCCCTCCAGGCATTTGCTCGTGTATTTCCTCCCTATGACAAGGCACACATCCAAGATTGTAGCTTGGAACTAACTCCTTCATTATACAAATATGCATGAAGGTAGGCCCCTTCTGACCTCATAACTCCCCTGACTTATTAGCATCTAGTTGGGAGTGAGTCATTAATAAACCTTTGCCAGCCCCGAAGACAAATAGAGTTTAACTAGCAATGGCCCTTAACTCGACTTGCTTATTTATGCGGAATTTAAACTTTAGAGCATAATCCAATAATTCTATCTTTAGAGAAATTAAGAAAATACCCCTTGGCTGATCTACAGCTGTGGAATATCCAATCTGTGAATAAAGTTTTGTGACTGGTCTCATAATAAGCACTCTGCCAATAGAAGTCATATGCTTGTTTCTTTGATTGACTTGTTTGTCGTGGGCGTTGGAAAGTGATTCCAAATCTTTTGTAGCTCCCAGAGCCATTTGTTATTCCGGGGGGGGCCTGACTTTAATCTTTTTCTCATGACTTTTCCATAGGTAATGAAATTGAACCCATTTAAAGAGTGAGATCAAAGTAAGGTATTGCTTTTCTAGCAGCAGTGATAAAAGCATATGCCAGCCCTTTTCTATCGTTGGATACCTCTTAAGTATATAAGCTACTAGACTTTATTTCTTCCTGAGAGCACAGCGCACTAACTAAAGATTAGAATGTACGTGAAGGAAACAAATTTCACTATACAGCTTGCTTAAGGTTGAGAGTTGGACCGGGTGTTGTTTTAGCTGCCTGAATTCTTCGCTGATTGATTGGTCCCAATATGATTCCTGTGGCTCTTCAGAACTTGAGAAAAGGCTGTGACTTCTCAGAAGACCTGACAATCAAATTGATAAAAGCTTGTCATCCTTCCTGTGTAATCTTGAATGTCGCCTTAATGTTGGATGGTTTAGGCAAACAAATGTGCATCCGACTTTCAGTTGGCATTAATGAATCTTTAACTGACCATAAACCCTAAGATTCTTACGCAAACGACTTTTAATACCTGTCCATCATCCTCTAATTAGTGCACCAAATTTTTTCAATCCAAATGCATCATAATATAAATCAAAACACCAGCAACTATTATGAAGGATTTTCTGTCTTGTCTGGTGGAATCGCCGTGGATTTGATGTAACCAGAGAAAGCTTGATGAATTAACCTGCATGTCCACTTGTGGAATCAACCAGCACATGTCTATCTTGAGAGTGGATTAGATAGTCTTTGCACAGGCCTTGGTTGAGGTATGTGAAATCGACACACTTCTCCAGGTGGAATTTGCTTCTCGCCATTACACATTATTGCCACCTTCTTGATAATGACTTACTCAAAAAAACCCAGCTTCGCAGCTTTTAACTCGACTTTAATAGCTGATTCTTTTCGTAAGAAAAAGTCTCTTCTCTGCTCTCAACAAGCTCTGTCGGATCAATGGTTAGTAGGTATAATATAATGTCCAAAGGGTCATCTCGCATCTCATTTGCTGAGTAATAAAATCATTTTGAGTTTCTCTTAGCCAGACTTATAAATTACACCTTCTTGAGCTCACCAGATGCTGACCCATGTGACCATCCTTCAGCACCCTTTACAGAGGGATGGTTTAGTACCTTCTAAAGGTGTGGGCCTCCAACCTTCCAAATAAGGACCTGGACACTACGAGCGTTACCATCCCAAAAATAACCCAAACCATGGGTCAAGCCGCAGTCCATCTTACCCCTTGAACACATGTCCTGGTACTTTGAGAATCCAGAGAATCAGCACGAACTTGGACCAGATACTTGTACACGCAAGGGTAGTTAGACTAATCCTTCATCTCTTCCCTTAGCTTACTTATTAGTTTATAGTATCCCTTTTCCCTGTATTATTCCCTGAGCCATTTCAAGGACCTCAGCCATTTGTCCTTTTAAGGACTATACACCTGTTCCAGTCCACCGCACAATACTTAAACCCTCATAATGTGTAAGTAGAAGCTCATCCCTTTAATACGCATTCCCATGAACTGTCGATCCCTGAAGACTTATATGTGGATAAGCTTTCGTACAACTTGAGAATCGACCACATAATCATGCAAATTCTCCAGCTTCCTCATCTCTTGGGTAAACAGATTGACTACTTGAAAACCTAGTTCATGGCTGAGGTTGTGCTTATTCATTCAGTCATGAGCCTCCATCTTTGAAAGACCTGTAGTACAAAACATTACCAAACTACACCATCCAAGAGCTACATTACAACATGTACCCATGTGCTAGCCCATTTACTACTATGAATTCCAGCAACTCCCCATGAATGGTTTATGGGTGGACCAGACCTCTATAGTCTTACGGACCAAAACTAATGTCAAGAACATCAGGATAATTAGATTGATAAATATTTGCATAATTAACCTCCTTTACAAAATTGTTCCTAGAAACTGGTGGACCAAAGATTATTGAGATTTCGTTGATAGCCCATTTTGCTTGATACCTTCTAGAAGGCTCTACTTTATCTTCTTTATGGGCCTTGTCTTTTCCCTCCTGTTCTTCGGCAAACTTCTTATACTGGCCAAAGAATACCTTTCTTATTAGATACTGTAGATCATTCTTCAACTGTATGCAATCTTTAGTTGCATGACCAGGTGCTTCATGAAAKTCACTGAACTTGTTAAGATCTTTTCCGACCTTGGTATTTTTGGGTGGCCTGGTGCAAATCTCGTCATCTTTATGAGCTGCAAATATAACTACCCTTTTAGTGTTAAGAGGAGTGAAGCTTTCAAAGACTGTTGGGAGATGTGCTGGCCTCACCTTCTTTTGCTTATCCTCCTTTTTTGACTTTTGGGCTGATGGTGTTGTTTTGTCATCCTTCTTGTTTGCTGGTGCACTCCTAGGTGTTGTTGTTTTGTTGAACTCCTCTAAGATGATGTAATCATCAAATGTATGCATGGCTTAGGCCAGGTTATGCACCCTAGACATAGTAAGGTGATCCCTAAACGGACCAAGTTTTAAGTCGTACTTCAAAGCCCTAATGACTACATCTTGTTTGAATTGGAGACAATAACAACTTCCTTGGGATTTCTCCCTTCGCCTACCATTTATAAAATGGTTTTGAAACTGATCTACCAGCTCACCCAAATTACTSATGCTACTAGGTGGTAGTTTATSGAACCAAGCCTAGGCCACCCCTGTGAGGGTGGTAGTAGAGTACTTACACTAGCTTGAATTAGCAAATTCGCCCAAATACATGCGTCCCCCCATAAAAGGGTACATGGTGACTTAATCGATCGATTTGTCAGGTATACTCAAAACCAACAACTCGCTAGACGAACCACATTTGTATGTTCGGAGGATCCAAACCCTTAATAGATTGTATTATACATTCAGTGAAGATTTCAATGGTGGGTACAAACCAACGGCGTGCAATTGCATTTGTGGCGAAAAGTAGCTATAGCGTGGAATCATACATGCTGAGAGGTCAACACTAACTAGGCATATCTCTGGCAGTCTTATCCGAAATCCTTATATGTGGAGTTCGTTGTAGGATATCTTGTCACTTTTTGGGACATGGATTCATAGTATGTGGGGAGTGTGGCGTGATGGGCACAAATACACGAGGGTGAAGAGTGGGTGGGGTACCGATGAAAGTTGGGCTAGACTAAGCTAGTTTCTTCGGTAGGTTCTTTAACTTAAGCAAGATGCCATGGAGACAATAATTGAGGCATGAAGGACTCTTATCGGTCGGATTTAAGCGGTAGGATTTCGACCACTAACCTGATCGAAGAAAAGGGAAAGTCCTGAGAGCTATATTTTCTAAGAGAGATACGATAGATGGTTTGTAAGAAACAGCTACCAGTGTACCCCAGAATTCTGTTCTGATAAGGGCTCCATGGAGGAGAAGATGTAGTTTTTCTCGGGACTTTGAGTGTGGTCTCTCCCTCAGTTGGTGCCTTTTCTGGGATCCGACTAGAACCTCAAGGCTGATGGGAAGCCACCAAGAAATTACAGTGTATGGGCAAATATGTAGAACCTCAATACACAGCACGGTTGGTCGATCAAAAAATAGTTATTTCAGTCACTGATGGGATGTATATTCTTTTCCATACAGGGGGTCCAAAAGTATCATAACAAATAAGTAAACAGAACGCGCATATGCTTCTGGCAGTTGGCAAAACGTGGATTTTTCTTCATGGTCAATGTTCTTCTTCGTTTCTTCGAGGGATTTCACACATCGCGTTAAGTAGAACTCTCCATTTCCACTTGTATGACAAATCGTAATGATTCCCAAATAAGATCTAGAGATGAGAGGCTCAATTTTTCAGACTTTTGCAAGAAATTGTGGTTATTTACACAAAGTCTCACACTGTGATTGGGTTACACTGAACAAGTTTTGCAATGAAAGGGAAAATGATGTTCACGGGTCATTTGGGGCAAAGCAAATTGCACATTGGGTCAATAATAACATCTAACTGGCGTTACGTAGGAGGAAATTCAGCAAATTAGGCCTAAGACACAAATTTGGAACTTGGAGCATGGGAGTTGATTGGTTCTAATTGTTGAAACCAAAGCCATAATTTGGGGGTCAGGGAATTATACTAGTCCAAAAAAAACAGTGAGATAGTTGTCTTGGATAATCACAAAAATACAACTCTGTTTCTGGGAAATAGAGATGTGCTTTTGAGGGGATAAGAATAATACCTATGTATAGGTGTGATAGAGCAAATGGAGGGTTAACAACAAGACTTCCCCACAATCTCTACTTTTGAGGGGTAGGGTACAATCTTGCATAGAGAAGGTCTTATGCTCCATAAAAGGAATATAACACGGGAACTTCTTTTGGGGAAGTCACTTTCCAAATACAATAATGGAGACGCGGGGACGACTGTAGGAAAGGGGGTCACCTCAAGTTCCAGCAATGGGATATGGGTATCCCATTCATGGGGACATTAGCGAGAGAACAAATGATAACCTTTCATTACTCTATTATGCCATAGGGGTTAACTAAACATTAGGTTAGTCTCTTCAGATTTATTTGAGGTTTTGTTAATGCCTCACCACTTTTTAGACTTTTATGTAATTAAACTACACACCAACCCCTCTCCGTCCTAAATATTCTGTCTGACTCAGAGTTCAGTTTCGATCTCTCTCTCTCCTCTAGTGAGGACTCGCTCTCTCACGTTTTGCATCGGTATAGTTCATCATCATTCTACATCTCCTCTGTACATTCTCATTGTCGCATTTTCTCTTGAGGATGAGCTCGCAGTCTTCTTGCAACCTCGCTTACAAAGGTGCGTTCCTCTCTATCTAGTCGATCTACATGCTAACATAGTATATACTCTGGGCAAGATTTGAGCTATGATTGTGGTCGTGGGTGGTGGGTCATGTGGTGGTTTGGTTCGGGTGGGTTGATAGGTTAATGATGTAGGGGATGGGAATGAGAGAGTAGTTTTTCTTTTAATTGTTTTAGAGTCTTGCGGTAGAGGGTTTAGTTGGGGGTGGGTGTATAGGGAGAGGTCATGGAATGCAGCTCGAGCGGTGTTGTGGCTTAGTGTGCCCGTTGAAAGTGGGTTGCCAAGGATGAAAGGACATACGTTTGGGGACGGAGGTGTGGGGGTTTGATGTTTATGGTGGGGGTGTGGGTGGGGGGAGCTCTTGATATAAATTACTTGGTAAGTGCTTTCTGAGTAGAAGTGAGTCGAGATTACAGATGGATGGTGTAATGGGGATGTGTGGTGAGGCCGCTCGGTTTTCGGACAGCTCGGGTGGGGCCTCAGAGGTTACCGAGTGTTTGAGATGGGAGGTGGGGCCCGGAATGTATTGGTTGACTGTAAAGTCGCCTGGTGATATGGTGGAGACACTGGTGGGTGCGTGGTGAGCCTGTAAAGGCGTGGTTGTGGATACGAACGAAATGCGTAGTTGGGTCTGTGTGTGAGGCATATAGTGTGAGTTTGGTTTTTGTAGTGATGTTCTGTGGTATGAAGGCTGTGGTGAGGGTGACGGTTGGTGTGTGGAGAGGGTTGGTGAATGAAGTGTACTAGGACTGGGTAGTGAATTTCTAACATGGTTAGATGGTGAGCTGAAACTGTGAGGTGACTGGGTTACTTTTGTCGTAGGGTTATTGTGCCGTGCGCTGCATGCGTGGAGAGGTGGTGAGGCGGTCGAAGGTGGTGCAAAGTATATGGTACAGGAGGGTGCATGGAGATGTGTTGGTAGGAACATTTGGGGTAGTCGGCAGGTATGGCTAGGTATTGGAGGTTGACAGTTGGGGTGCAGGTGGGAGGAACGCTGATGAAATCATTAGGGTTGGTGAGAGGGAGATAAATCTATAAAATACTATTATAATTATAATTAAATTTTAATTAAGAGAATTTAATTTAATTGCGACCAATGAAAAACACAACACGTGCATACTAATACATCTTCTATTCTACCTCTCTAACATATCCATGACAGGTACAAACAAGTCGCACCCCGGTCTTATTGACTTAACACATTGGAAGTACCTTCCCCCCATAGAGTGAATTCAGGATTCATTACTTAATTTGAGAACATATTCAAATGTAGGTCTAGAGTCGTGGTTGTTATTGTTTTTCGAAGAGGTCACGGCACCATACGGATGCGTGGCATTATACCTGGTTAATTTTGCCTAGTACTGTGTCGGGGTAGAAAAAAGTGGCGAAATGAGTTTTAGGGGTAGGTCTGTGGGTCAATTTCTCTCTCTTCTTTGTAATAATGACGGTCCATGCAGCAGTTGTATCGCTTATATAGTTAAAATTTACTAGATGGCATGACCAAATGAAAGTACGATGGTAATATTAATGTAGAGATTTATTTTTCAACAAGACTCATAGGTACGGAGGCCCAGACTCAGAGCTATGAGACGCAAGAAACACCGCAATGATATTGCGTATCCATATCACTATGCTGATGCATTATCAAGTACTGGGAGTTTGGGCTTTCTGGTTCACTAGCGACACGCACAGTCTTCGGGGTTGAGGGCAAAAACGGTACATTTTCCAATACTCTGGAAATTATGGTGAGAAGCCTGATGTAGTGGGGGACCTTGATAACATTAGGGTGCTTGGCCTCATAAATATATACTTCAGATTATTAACGGAGTCGCTCGTTTTGTCTGGTCTTTGCGGGACTTTATTTGGTACTGTGATTTAAATTTTTTGCTGGAAACTTATTTGTGAGAGGACAAACAGTAATTATTATACTTATTACAGTACTCCAGCATGAACTTAAACTGATATTATCTAAATTTATTAACTACTTGCCTGGAGACCTATCTGAACTTATCGTTATTCAAGTACGGTCTGGCGAAAATAGTTTGAAAAGAACAGTGCAGACTATCTCCATCTCCATTTTAACCTCTCTAATAAGATCAAATGTGATTCATTTTTGACTTTAAAAAGAGGGATTGGGATTAAAATTAAATAAAATATTGAGATGAGGTTGACTGAACTAAATTAAAAATATAAGAAAAAACTAAACTGACAAAACTAGATGTAACTAAATTGAGCATTTGAAACCTACTTCCTTGCGCCATTTTCGACTTTATTCGTCTTTACGCTTTGTATATTATTGTACGTCCGCTTTAAGTGGGAAATAGTAGTGGTTTGGATATTAAAACCTATTGGGGTATTTTGGAAGTTGTATTGTTCTTTTTAATTGTTTGAATATGTGGTAGTAGTTAAAATTATGAATTAATTTCAAATGATGGAGGAGTTAAGTTTCGGTGAAAAAAGGAGACATCAAACAAAGCAAGAAGTAAATATGATGTGGGCTAATTTAGGATAATTTTTTAAAAGTAAATAGGAAATTAATAGATAATATGGTTAAAATATATAATAAAGCAATAACGTATAAAATTCAAAACGAATCACCATAATAAACGAAACGTATAAAATATAGTGAAACTGAGGGGAGTAATCTCTATTATATAGCCAAGGGGGGAATGCAGATGGCGTCCCCCCTATGAATGTCATATACCCTTAATGAATTAATTCAAGTGTTTTAAAAAAAAATTAATAATTCTTTTTACTCTTCATTTTTGTTTGTTCATAAATGTTGAAAGTTTAATATGTTATTTTATTTGAAATGGTCAACTATTGTATTAAACAATATTTAGAGTGATTTCTTTTCTTATCATAATAAACATGTAACAATGAAACATGCATAAGCTAAGTTACACTGATAAAAGAATTCAATTGACAAAAAATTTGATAAGATTGACACAATAAGAAGAAAATGTAAAACTAAAAATTTCATATTAAAAGTTGGGTTACACTAATCATATTAATATTCATGATACCATACTTAGGACCAACTTGGAAAATTTAGTGTCATAGTTGTATCGTACAACTCATCTACTATAAAATTTGTTATAAGTATATTCTAACATTATATTTGTTAATATTATTATTTAAGCACAATTTTTTTACATTTATTTTTCTTTTGACATACTTCATATATGAATAACAATGAATGCAACATTAAAAACAAAGTATTATTCATTTAAAAAAAATTATAACATTTCTTCTTGACACATATCCAGCACGCATCGCGTGCAAAAAACTAGTATCTTTTTATTGTTCATTTATTGTCATTTATTTTGTAAAGCAATAATTGGCTTAATAGTGATGGGATTGTATTTTGATTTTAGTTGTACCAAGCTAATAAACGGACCAATGGAGTTCTCATAAGCTGAATCGATGCATGTGTATACTCACAACTCACAAGAAGAATAATAGAGATGAAGATASAAGAGACAATTGCATGTTTGTAAGCATAAAGACAAAGARAATGTTTTCTCGGAAAGCAAAAGATGTTGGCCTCTTTATGCAATGTCATTTAATGGCGTGCTACTGCCCCAATTCTCTCTTTCTAACATGTGTTCTTCTAAATGTTGCTTGCTATATGCATGCTTTTTAGACGTCGTTACCCTTAATGACAATCAACATTTCGTCTCGCTTGATTATTCAATAAGAGATAAGACCAAGTTCACCTATAATATGCAATGTCGCATTTCACTGGGGGTGTTAATATATAATAACATTAACYGTTAAAAACTATTGTGGCTTTGTGGTTGTATCACTTCTTTGATTTGTGGCATATCCCAATACCATAAATTAGAATCCACTCATTTGGATTTGGAATGGGAGTTGTGGCATYATTTACTTGAAGGCAACAATAATTAGGATTTCCAACATTGATTAGCGATCCCCARCATTCTATTTTTCCCTCTCAACTCCCCTTATTTAATYATTGAATGAAATATGAAAAACATATTAATAATGATTAAAAGTTAAATAAATATGCTTTCGAAATATAAGGTTTAATTTTAAATTTTGAATACTATTATTTTTAAGAATTATGTTTTTATTTCGTGTAATTCAAAATTTATTTTAAAATCGAGAATCAGATATGAAATTATATAATTATATTACAGTGCTACAATTGATAACAAAACCTGCTTACATTAGCATGAGACACATATCATCATGTCATTAAAAAAATTTCCTCCAAAATTAAAAATGATATCATATTTTCTTTTTTTAAATATATAAACAATGTCTAAATCTTGGTGGAAGTTAATTATCACAAAACAATTTTTTAACAAAGTAAAAATCGTTAAAATTGTATTCTATTTAACGAAAAATTTAATTTATAACTAAACACTAGTATTAGTTTAAATTTATACATACCATATTTTCCCTCGATTATACTCATTTATAGTTTTACTTATAATTATTATAAACCGTATGTTTTATTTCTCGATAAAGAATTACATATGGTGTTTTCAATAACAAGATTTTTTTTGGGAAATATTCTATTGCTATATTGATTATTGTTAAACATTAAGCGGCTATAAATATGCAATAAATAAACACTTTTTATGCAGTTTTAATTTGAAATTTGAATATGTGTACGCAACTTACGAGGAGTTGTTATTTGGTTTAAATTGTAATGTTCCTTTATGTTTCATTTTGAAAAAAACTATATAAACGTGCAACACACAAGCATCTAGTTAAAGAATAATACAACATCCATGTAATACCAATATCTCCCTCCGTTCAATATTGTTTCGTGCATTTACTATTTGGGAGAGAATAGAATAATATTATAATGGAAGTGGGTCAAAAAACAAAATAGATTGTTAGAAATGTGTAATGGAAAAAGTAAGGAAAGTGTGTCCATCCTATTGAAGAAAATATTTAAGTATGTCCAAAATAGAATAAAACACAATGAACAAAACATTATGAACGTCCAAATGGGAGTTTAAAAAAATATGGAGCACATGGAGTATTTATTTTTAATAATAAATTTCCTTAATTGACATGAATTCACTAATGTAAAGATAATACGGAACGAGGAGGTAAATAAAATTTGTATTAACCAATAAATTCTCCACAAAATATCAATGTATGGTATATACCCATAACCCCAACCTAAATCCACCCCACTACTAACCAACCCACATTAAGCCTAGAAACAACTTCAAACCGCTGACCATAGCTGCCAGTCAAACCTATGACAAAACTACCGTCCCGATTACCGCTACTGGTAAGCTAGCAAGTCACCCGAATTGCCATATACCGTGACCTTCCCACGCAAAATCAGGATCTAATTCTAAAACAACTCACATTAAATTCCTAAAAATATCATCCATTCCATGATCATATAATGACTTAGCTTCGAAGTTTACTCGGGTAAAACCTCCCGGCGGTAGCAATCTTATTTCATTTACAGGCCGATTATCAAGAAGAACCCCCGATCATCCAAAAAGCAACATCAGAGCAAGCATCCTCATATCAACATAGATCTCATCGATCATATTGTTTCATGCAAATCAAGATGAAATAAGTTATTCTATACGCAAGAATTAGAACATGAATATTTTTGATAGGACCATACATACATATATGTAATTTCAATTCAGCATTAAAACGTGTGGGTTAGTTTATGTTAAGTAGTATCATTGAGGTCTTAGGTTATAGCGCGACCATACGTGATTTGTTTGTAATAAAAGATTTAAGAGTTGCATTGATTTTACCGTACTACTATAAAAAATAATAAAATCAACGTAGTAATAATCAAAATAAGTCCGGAATTTGGGAAAGGCGATTCAAATGCATTACAGTTGTAACAAAGCTAAAATCCTTGGATCCCGGAAAGATTTGTCTAATTAAATGCACAAACACCTCAAAAAAGTTAATCCCAACTTCCTGTTGTTTAGCAAATAATAATGAATATATAAGTATTTTGCTCTTTTCGGTTTTTGCGTTATCGTTGAAGCTTAATTTGTCCATTTTAAAACCCCAAGGGATTATTTTCACATTCCAACTGTCCCGGACTACGTGCAAGTAATTTTTACAACTTTGTGGGCTTCCATGTCACCCCATATAATAAACAGTACAATACTTGTATGATTTCATAATTTATCAATACTATATTCTCCTCCGTTTATAATCATCCAGTCACTTCTCTTCGTATGACTTTATTAAATCTATCATTCAACTTATTCTATTTTTAAACTCCGGATTTTTACTAACGTTAAGTTTACTGGGCCTACTAGCTTCAACATACTCCCTCTCCATTTATTCTTCCTCATCGTAGATTTTTCTGTCTCAAATTCCACATCTTTTTAAACATTAGCAATTAGGATTCCATCTCATCCCCACATCTTTGTTCCCTCTCTTTCTCCACTCTTAATACTGCATTCACTCTCCTTTAGACTAAATCATCATTTCTATCCCTCCTCACTTCTCCTACTCTTTATCTTTATTTATGTTGGTTTAAATGATACTAACCCATTGAAGTAGGGAACAAAGTATTTTACAATGGAAAAATAATGTTGAATTGCTAGTTAATGATTGTTAACAACAAGAAAAACAGCGCGGACCGAACCGTCAAAAGGCCTCCGAAGTAGCGCTGGAGCGTCAGTAAACGTTGGCTCGTACCGTACCATTGTCAATGAATTCGATTCATCGACGACAACGTCGGTACATTTGCCGCACCACTGTAGCCAATTACACCTATTGTAAAACAAAAATATTCTTAAACTAACTGTTGTGGATTCTTACATAAGCAAGTGATCAGCTACTAATAGTATCAGAGACGAACATCGGTGTGACATTTTGAAATGATTCCGTCCGATATGACAAAGGCTTAGAAGGGAAATTATGATAGGAAGTGACCACACTAGATAGCCACATGCAAGGGAAGCCGCCCATGAAGAACAAGCGACAACAAGATTTGGAGGAGTACGCAGGTAATTAATTACGAAAAAAAAGCACAGAAACGTCCAAGAAATAAATAACATCCACCCACATCTACACCTTGAGGCCTATAAAAAGCATGTGCAAATCAATCACAACACAACAACAACACTATCTATCTTCTTTCCATTTCTTCCTACCAACCACTGAGCCTAGATAGCCAAAGTATAGTTAGATAGCAATGCTAGTGTAGTCTTATCCCTCAATGATTAGTAGCGTTCTCGTTTCACCTAATGGTGAAGCATGAAGTAATCATATCCTGAAACCAATGACACTCTAACTCATCTCTATTATTAATGGATGTTTCGTTGTCTATTCATCTTTGTTGTTTTATACTTCAATCGTGTTCCACAACAAAATTCATTTCCTATTGATCATCTCTTATTACTTACTATATAGAGTCATTTACGAGTTAGCGAGGTTATCTATATAATCAGTAAACCAGAGGGAAAACCCCCTACCGAACTCAAAACAATATTGGGAGGTTGACCTGAAGTGCAAAATCACCTCAACATGTTTTTTGGCGACCATAGTGGGAGAGAAGTGTACAYGGTTACATTTACTTTCTTAACCATGGCCCCTAAACTATCTACTCGGAAGTCGGGTAATCAAGAGGATGGTAATTCATCCGATCAAAATCTTGAGAATCCACTTGAAGATATTAGCCTGGTAATTTAGAAATTGTTCCGTAACAACAATTTGTTGAAGATCTTGTTCCTCCCGAGCAATTCGAGTATCAAACTCAAAGACTGGATGGTTTGCACCTAAACAGTGGGGAAGATCAAGTATCCTCAGCCAAAGGTTTGCTCAATTCAATATACACGCAATACATGTAACTTGTTACAAGCCTTTTAGAAGATCTGAAGGAAAATCATAGGGAGCAGTTCAATAACCTCCACCGAGGCGTGGTACATGAAACTACTAGGGTGATAACCGCCGAGTTGAAAAACTTTGGCTCCCACTGACAGTAGGCAGTTACCAGACAAGTGGATAGGATTATGTTAGATATCAACGAGACGTTGAATGCTATTAACGTGGCATTATCTATGATGGTTGCGACTGTGGTAGTTACTCAGTTTTAGCCTTTAGGGTAGACACATAATCAACTAAATGAACGGTTGATGAATTTGTTAACCGCTAGAGGCTCAGGAATAACTATCGAAAATCCTAGGGAATAACCACCCTTGGGTTATTCTAGAACAAACAATGTGATGGAAGATAATGTCCCTCCTGCCTTTCAGACAGTATCAAGGAGTATCCCTCTCCGAGATGCGAATGTGAGGAACAGGAGCTAAAGGAGAGAGGCATGCCCTAGGTCAGGCTATTAGTCAGGCTATAGTCATGGTGACCCTGAACCTGCTTTTGTTCCTTTGACTTCTAATTTAATTCTCTTGACTTCGTCCATGGGAACCGTTCCACCCATTGGAACAACCTCCGATTTAGGAGTAACCACTTATGGAACTTGAGGGGTATTCCCCACTAGTGGCGGTTTTCATTCTACAAATAATGGGCATGTATGTACCTCCAACTTCATATCCTCCTGCTCATGAGCCACCACAAACCACTTACTTCCCACAAATTGGGAATCAAGGTTATCAACATAAGGCTTATACCGACCAAATGCATCCTCCTCAGAGTTCGCTGGGGGCAAGGGTCATATTCACAGGGTAATGCGTATGGTGGACCTCAAACAATGGGAACACARAACTCCYGTAATACTGGTGATTTCCAACTTGGAGTCAGATATAAGTAGAACCCCTATAGGGAGACACCTCATCATGCCTATTACATGGTTAACCATTATCCTGATGGCTAGYATCAGAATTTCCATGCTTATGTGGGACAAGCTCATCATGAACATCCCCGTAGGCAAGTGGAGGAGATGATCCTGAGAGCTATGGGATACAATGKMYTTTTCCTAGGAGAGGGACCTATAATCCATATCCTGAATGGATTGACATGTTGTATTCTTTCCCAAGAAGGTTCAAAGTTCATGAATTCTCTCCTTTATTCTTTGGCGATGGATCGGTGTCTGCTGAAGAACACTTGGTTAGGTTTCACTGATAATATAAGGAAGAAGAAAATAGTGATTATCTCAAATTGAGATTTTTCTCCTGTTCTCTAACTAGGACTGCATTATTTAACTCTATACAAACATCGCAGGATTTGCAAGCTAAGGGTAATTCCTTCGCCATTTTACTAGAGTATAAGTTGCGGTTTCCATTGGAGATTTACCCAAGATAACCTAGGACAAAGGGGAGCCTTTAGAGGATTACATCGCTAGGTTTAAGAGAGCTAAGATAAGATCTCATCTCAACCTACTAGAGTTTGAGTTTGTTTATATAGTCCAAATATTTGTTGTCCTTTCCTWTTAYGAAGAAGTTCGAGGGTCAGCATTTCCCTAATTTRGTGGCTCCAACTAGCGCTATGGTTGCATATGAAAGATGCTTGGTTGAAAAGTAAAAAAGCAAACATAAATATTATGCCAACTATGCCAATTGCACAGAAGAGAACCAAGATCAG
>SNQN01008169.1:0-17577 GCA_008642245.1 Bassia scoparia | reverse complement strand
GAGTTAAACTTCTTTCTTGGTTTGCAAATAAAGCAAACTGAGAGGGGGAACTCWATTCATCAACAAAAGTATATCAAGGAACTTTTGAAGAAATACAAATTCGATCAAGTCAAGGTTAATCATACTCCAATGGGAGTTGGAACAAGATTGGATGAAGATCCTCAAGGTATTTCTGTAGATCAGAAAAGGTATAGAGGTATGATTAGTTCCCTTCTCTATTTAACTGCCAGTAGACCTGATATCTCTTTCAGTGTAGGAGTGTGTGCAAGATTTCAATCTAATCCTAAAGAATCACATCTCTTAGCAGTTAAAAGAATTTTTCGTTACTTAAAAGGAACTAAAAACATGAGTCTCTTCTATCCAAGAAGTGACACCTTTGACTTGAAAGGATATACTGATGCTGACTATGCAGGTGATCTAGTAAACAGGAATAGCACCTCAGGAACACTCCAGTTCCTCGGGTCATGTCTTGTTTCTTGGGCATCAAAGAAATAAAACACAATAGCACTATCTACTGCTGAAGCTGAATATGTAGCTATGGCTGCATGTTGCTCTCAAGTTCTTTGGATTAAGCAACAACTGAGAGATTATGGACCGAGGTATGAATGTATTCCAATTTTTTTGTGATAACACTAGTGTTATTTGTATCTCCAAGGATCCAGTGCACCATTCAAAAGTTAAGCATATACACATTAGACATCACTTTTTACAGGATTATGTTGAAAAAGGCTTAATAAAATTGGATTTTTGTGATACAGAAAATCAAGTAGCTGACATTTTGACTAAGCCATATGCAAGGGACAGGTTTGAAAGAATGTGTATGGAACTTACGATGATTCAACTATCCTAAGAAGGTGCTCCAAAACCCCAAGGTACATTCTTAAACAAGTCTGGTATATATGTCTCATGCACAAATTTGATGTGCACAACATTACACTAAGTAATGCATGTATATTTCTTGTGTGCAAAAATGAAGTCATAAGTACTAAAGCAAAGGTGAATTAAATTGAAGCGTCAAAGCCCAATTTGTTTTGTTCAAATAGTTTAAAAATTTTAAATTTCTAAAACAAATATATCTTAATTTATTTTTTTATTATTTCCGGCTAATTGTGAAAAATCACAAAATATATCTGCCTTATATCATATCACATTAGCTGTATTGCATTCAAGCTTTAAATCTCCTAAATAACCTCAACTGAATGCAATTTATTTCAATTCATTTCGTATTATAAGTATCCCACTATATATGTCAAATCAATTGAATCCTTGAGTGCATGTTACTGACCAAAATCAATTACCCCTTCTTCTTTTGACCGCACAAATTCATCCCCCTCAATTTTCACCACACAACCAAAACGTCACCATCACCAACTATTTAAAACATGCAAAACCCCTTCCTAAACCCACAGAACTTCCAAAACTCCCTAAACTCACAAAATTACTCGTCTCCAATTCCAACAAAAATATTATTTTCCTCGCAAAATTTAAAATTTTTACCCATGGACATCTCACCAATTCCTACAAAATCATCTGAAACCAAGAAGGATGAGAGCATGTAAATTATTGAGGGCTCAAAGAAACGAAAATTCGAAGAAATCCAGGGCAACTAGGAAGAGTTGGGTGATCACATCCCGATGGTAGAAAAATCTCATGTTCGTGCTCGAATTGATGCTCGCTGCTCAAACTACATGATGGGTATGACGATCAAATTGGATTGGTGCAAGGCATGTAAGTTCACACAACTCATTGATATATTAGAGTTTCAAGGATGGACTAGTCTATTTGAAATTGGTTACAAAAATGAGTTATCATACATAATAATGGATTAGTTTAACAAAAGCTTTAAGAATAAGAATGGAGTTTGTTCTGTGAAAATTAAAAATCAGACTATTGAATTTACTGCTACTGATTTAAGTGAGGCATTTGGTGTGCCGAATGAGGGTTTTGATTATTATTTTAAAGGAGCTTTTGAAGAAACTGTTGATGGTGCTAAGGTTAGAAAATCATATGAGGGAGTCAGTATTGATAGTATGGTTGAAACTATTGGCGGTAACCCTAGTCATGTGAAAACGAACCACAAAAATTTCTCCCCATTCAAAAATTACTTTTCCACCTTGTCTTCCGTTCTATAATTCCAAGAATCCAACACAGAGATGAGGCAAACCACTTGGATGCCCTTCTCATCTACTGCCTTGAAAAAAAATTTCAAATCAACTTTCCTTCTTTGATGATTAAACACCTTACCCACTGTATCTCCAAAATTATGAAAATTGGGTATGGGAATCTCTTAATGACCTTTCTTGAAAGCTTTGGCATTAAAGAGACCAAAGAAGTCCTAACCATGCAAACTAATCATTTCATTCAACCTAGTACATTGCATAGGCTAGGGTTAACTGTCAAAGATGGAGAGTGTGTATTTAAGAAACAAGAGAAAGAAGTAGATGAGGAGGAGGAACCAAAGGACACTAAAAAGGTTGAGGAAGAGTCTGAAAAGGTGAAAACTCCAGAGAAAGTTGTGACTGACTCAGAAGAGAAGAATGAGGATGAGGAGCCTCTCATTAAGTCTGTTAGTCGTAGAGGAGGTAGAGGCAGGGGAAGGGGAGAAACTACTCAGAGAAAGAGTGGAAGGAACACAAGGAGAGGTGCTGAGAAGGAATCCGTGCAAAATTTCTTTGATCTTGATGTGGAGGAACCAAAAACAGAGGAGCTGAAGGCAAAGGAATCAAAGATGGAGGAACCTAAGACTTCTGAAGTTCATCCTACACCTCCTGCTGTTGTTGATACAGCTGTTCTGGAAAAACAGGGGAGTGGTCCAATGGTGATCACTGGCTCAGGTTTTGGCTCTTTCAGTTCCACCTCAGTCATTGAAGAGCTGAAGGATCTCAAGGTTTCTGTTCGATCACTTCATGAACAGATGGACCAGTTGAACACCAAGTGTGCTAATATAGAGAACATGCTGGAGAATCTGGGGTCTACATCTCACTCCACCCTGCAAGACATGGGTGCAGCATATGTGAAGCTGGACTAGTCCTTGAAGAAGATTCTGGCCAAGGTGATTGAAGGGTTGTCCGAGTTTGGAGGCCCCTGAAGATCTTKCTCCATCCTTCCCTTTCCACAAAATATCTAGCCTACCCTAATCCCTAATTATTATTATTGAACAATTTGGTATGTAACTTAATAACTTTTGGATTTGTTTGATTTTACCCTGTTCTTCGCTTGAACAGTGGGTGCTTAAACTATCTTTTGCTGAGCTATTTATGGGCTAACTTGGACCTTTTGATGAATATATATATGCTTTGCCAAAATATTTGTGAATTCTTGTTGCATGCTTGATTTCTATATATCATGAAAAGATACAACCAGTATACTATCTGCTGGTGTTGTGCTGTGAGATATATATATCTCTAGTTTGTTTTTGATGAAAGCCAAAAGGGGGAAGAAAAGCAAACCTCCTTACGTATCACAGGTTGATGATCATGATTCTGCATTAATCTGCTCGAGTTCCTTACTGTGAAAGTATGTATAAGGGTATGGAAGAAATATTTTTTTTGTTCTCTTATATATCTTATGGTAAATTGGTATTTAAACACCAATACACTGCTGATTGTGGCTTTACATTTGTTTAAGAGTTTGCTTGGTTTTGCATTCATAAAAAAGGGGGAATATTGTTGAACCCTAAGAGTTTTGATGAATGGCACAACAAACCAACAATGGCAAACTCATAAGTGTTATCTGATATGTGTGAATAAGTGTTGTGATTTYAGGTGTTGATGGTCCAAGGAGTCTTAAAGGGATGAGGATATCCTTAGGAGAAGGAAGAAGTTCCCAGGACTATTAGAAACATCAACCTGAGCTCAAGGAAGAAGCTCACAAGTCGGAAAGCTCGAGTTCCTGGGCAATAGCCTAAAACGAGTATTTCGTACAGTAGGTCTAGGATTGTACTTTAGATTTATTGCACACTTGGCATTAAGGCATGAAGAAGTAGCTCATAGGACTAAGAAGTATTTTAGGATATAGTTTGTAAGTTAATCTATTAAAGGAATTAATTCAGTGATTTATGAAAAGAAGTTCTTCAATAAATTTGTTTAAATAAAGTTTTGGAATAAAAAAAAAATCTTCTCTTAAATCATTAAGAATTAAATTCAGGTATTTTAGTTTTTAATAACTATACTCTATATATTTGGAATATGATAAAAATATCTTTGAAAAAGGATTTTTGGAAAACCGGATTAAAACAAGTATTTGCAAAATTATTTTCCTTAAAAATAGGTGAGGTTAGTTTATGATCGTGGATTAAATTAACTTGCTTCTCAAGCAAACTGATTGAGCAAAAATAGGAAGGTTGTTAAACGGACTAAAACTGGAAGTGTGATAGTGTGACCGTTGGAATCAAGTTCCACCATGCACTCCTCCTACAAATGAGGATGTAGTGTGATAGTGGGTTACTGCTTGACTTCCACGACTCATACAATTACCCTATAAATACCACCACCTAATTAATCATTACATACACTTTGAGCAAAGAAAAATCAGAGCTTTATTCTTCATACCAGTGCCAAGTCTTTAGTCTTATTGATTTGTAAAAGTGCTTTGATCTATTGGTTAAAGCAAGGGGTTGTGAGAGAAAGTCATAGCCGAGGGATTTCATTGAAATCGAGTATTAGAGAGTGTGACCAACAGAGGGGTTGTTTGCAAGGGTTCAAGAAGTTCTTTATTGAACTGAGAACGAGGGTCTTAGATTGTAATTAGGTGTTTGATCCTATTATAATAAAGACGAAGTCCTGTGTTGTATCAGGCCACAGTTTTTCCTCTCTTGGCGTTTATCCGGGAGTATCTGTGTTTGGAAATTCTCTTTGCTCGTGTTTCTTTCGTTAAGTTTCTTTTAATTCCGCAAAAAGTCACTTAAGTTCCTCAAATACAATTCCCCCCCCCCCCCTCTTATATTGTTCAGTCGATCCAACACCACCAATTATCAATAAGAACAATACAAATCAATTCACATGCAATGAACCAACTTTAACACACCAAGCAGAAAAGTGAATTCACTTCTTCCCGCCATGTTCAAAACATAATATCAAATCATCACACAAGTCATCGCACTTTAATCTCCAAGTTGAGGAAAAATTGATAGATCCAACAATGGTAAAAAATTGTCCAGAAATTACTCAAGTAATCACTAATTGCTCAAAGAATCAATCTCCATTCACCCGTTCATCAGTAAAAAATCAAAACCCCAAAATAAATTTGCAAAGTTATGTTTTTTTCAAAATTACCAAAGGGCCTGCTAGTTGTGGTGGTGGGCAGCAGTTGTGGCCGAGGAACAACACTAGTGACGGTGCGTCTGAATGACGGTGGCAGCAGGTGCCGGACAGCAGTCTAGAACAGAGAGGGAGTTTAAAACAAGGGGTTGATGGTGGCAGCTACTGCGTGATGCAGGGGGGTGGCTGACTGAGGTGACTAACTGGCGCACAGGTGGTGGTGCCGGTGGATGATTTGTCAGAGCAAGAAGGGCAGCCGCGTGGTGGCTGCTGCTGCGCTGTTGTTGGTGTGTCGCTGTGTTAGGACTGTCTCTTATACACATCTCTGCTGCTGCGCTGTTGTTGGTGTGTCGCTGTGTTAGGACCCAAAACTTTTAATGTATTTTTCTAAGTTTAGAGTCTCGCCTTATGGGCACTTCCTGCGCGTCGCCCCCACAAGCACCTTAGAATTAAGTCTTTAGATGCAATACGGTCTAAGTCCTCTGTGGGTGTCTCCTAGGAGCAATTGTATTCATTTAATTTAACCTCTTTAGGGGGAAGGTGATATATGAGAAGAATATTTCACACAAGCATTCCTCCAACCCATGCTAATGATTTAATGCCCTAATGCCTTTATAGATATTGTGCTTGCATTACATTTTTAGCATTCCAATCCCAAAGTTCCAAATTCAAATACAGATTCTCGAGTCCGAATCCCGCTTGGCCCCTTTTTGACGTAGTCGGCCGTCCCAAGCGCCCGGACGCCCATTTCAAAAGAGAATCGCATCATGTTGCTGTGTGCTCGTGAGGCCCTGTTTCCGCAAGAAGGCTTACGCTTTCGCCTCCAAAAGCTAAAGCGCGCCGCACGCTCTAGCGTCAAAACGCTAGGACCGTGACACGCTAGTTGTTGCGCTGCTTTGCACGACCAAGCTTCCTTTTTTTTCTTTTCATTTTTTTATTTGTTTTTTTTATTGAAGCTTTAAAAATTCGGTCCAACTCAGAAGGCCTGTCTTGAAAAGCCATTGGGCGTTGGAAATCCAGCGTGCAAAACAGAATAGGGAGATCCATCGCCTATATTGTACAACTCTCTCCTATATTGTTACGTACAATCCTCCCTCACGTGATAATATAATGGGCAGCAAAAATCAAGGAATTTGTTTTCTTTTTAAAATAAAAAATAAAAAAAAAGATGATATAATTAAAAAGAAAATCAAAACATTACGTGAAAGATTAGTGAGGGTTGTATATTGATCCAAATCAGTTAAACCCTTACTAACATTATTATGGATAAATTAGTCTGTAAAATACATTTTAGGTGGCTAATTAAATTTTATTATGAGAATCAAAATAAAATGTTGACATTCATTCATTCAAAGGATAAATTGTATTATTATCAGTTGATTCAACGAACAGTCAAAGATGACATTAATGCTATTAAGTCCCAATGTATTCTACATTGGAATTCAAAATTAACGAGTAAAAATAATCATTTGCTTTACCCTTTGAATCTTAATGGTTGGCCCTATATATTAAGACTCGTTCATCTGCAATTTTTCTACTTTAAAACCTAGGAAAAGCTTCAAATAACTACAGAGTATTATAGTAGTTCATTCTTCTTGTTGGTATCTATTACGCCACCAGGCCCAATATCAACCAAGGCCCATATAAGCTAACCCAGTGGGCTTGAWAGCACGCAAATGTCACAGCCCAAAGGAGTCAAAAGTGTCTACCAACTAGTCAAAGTTAGGTACATGCATTGACACCTACCCTGGTAAGATTATAAGCCACTTGTCACGTTGAGGATACATTTGACCATGCAAGGTTTAGTATAAAAGGCAGTCTTGGGACACCAAGGTCTGGTAAGTTCACTTGAACAAACATAACCTACATTCTCTCTCTCAATATAGAACTCCCTAGTAATATACTGACACCTCCATCGAAGGGGCTGATCCAGGGTTGCCCCAGGGTAGTTCACTTGTGTTTTGTAGGTTACTGGATAGCAGGCCAAGTCCATCTCCACCAGCACCGGCTCGTTGGCCACTGCCACGTCAGCAGTACCATATATTGTACCAACAATTTGGCGCTAAAAGGAGGGTCGTAGTGCCACATAACGAGTGGATTGGACGATGGATGCATCCAACCAGGAGATGGTGCATGGTGACAGAGCTGACCCTAGGAGGCCAGAGGAGGTATCGTCCACAGCAAGAAGTCGCTCCTCGAGGCGCTCCAGGTCAGCAAGGCACCGGGAAAGCCGGAGTACAATGTCACCACCATCTCATAATCAACCACCACAAAGCCCAAGGAACAAATACACTGGTTCTACCGGGCCAGGTGGAAATTATAATCATGAACCTTCTCCCTCCAGGAGAACACGAGGTCATTCAACTCCACCAAGCCTAGACCAGGTGGAGCATGCAAGAAACATCCTCAGACGTGCTGGTTTGGCATCTTCTGGTTACGCTGGAAACACTTCAGAAGTAGGAACCACACAAGGATATGACCTTTATGGTCCAAATCTGCCTACACCAAGTCGTTCAACTAGAAGGCACCATAGTCAAATGGGTGGTGCAGATAGACCACCCCGACCACACGTCAGAAGGAGGTTGAATTATTCGCCGCCTCACTTTTCATCCTCACCGTCATGCGGATCATCTCCATCGATGGAAGATATACCAGATGAAGCTGGTGAAAGACCTGAAGTAAGATATGCAAGTCCTGTGCATCGTGACAGATCRGGAACACCCAGACCTGAATCTCGAGTAGAATCTGCTGGATACACATCGCAGACCACCAGGCCTGGGCATGCAACCAGGCCTGGACGATCAGTCCATGACAGGCTTGGTAATCGCCTCTCAGCCTTTCATAGGCTGGGGGAACCAGGTCCATCACAAGGCCAACCAACAGCAGAAGCTACGCCTGGTCAGACTATGTTGCATGCAGCCGCTGGAATCAAGTATCCATCTTCATCACCATTTGGTGAGGAGATTTTAAGAGCTCGGTCACAAAAGTTTAATACCGCCACTCAAATTTGATGGTACTGGGGACTTATGTCATGTGGCCCTTTATGAGGGACATTGTTTTGGGGGAAATTTGCGGATGCACCTGGTGTAGTACTTCCTCCACCTTGACGATTGTCAGCTTGGTTTAGCTATTCCCTGTGTATTCATTGCTCGGGCATAGCGGATCAATTCAGATCATTTTATAGTGGTTGAGAAGAGAAAGTCTCAGTTGAGCTTCATCGATCTGTAAACAGGGGTAAAGATGAAGTTGGTGCTACCTTACAGGTTCACAGGAGCATAATGTTCTAGGTCATATGATGTGGGTGATTATGGACTTTGCTATGGTCTCGACCAGGCGTTCAGGCCCTTACCAGTCAGGTTACCTGCCCAGGCCATGCGATCTTAGAATGAGTATATCACCGGAAGATTCAACAGGACTGCTGCACGAGGGGGTCCGCAGCACCAAGAGGGAAATCACAGCATGCAGAAATCCAGGAAAGAGGGGGAAGAAAGAAAAGGAAAAGGTCGCCACTTCCATTTTCGAAGTTTAACCCCCTAACATTTTAGGGCGTGATATATGCAGCTACAGAGTGAGGACAATGGAATAACCTCCCAAAGAGTCAAAGCTGGAAGACCCCAATATATTTCGATTCCATGAGTGTCCTTGTCATTCCACTGAAGATTGTGTCAATTGAGAAAATGAGGCCTCATCGGAGGGATTGTTTTGCTCATCAAGACAGTTTGCCAAGTCAAGGAAAGGACCAGGGTCAACAGAGGACACATAGAACAGAGGAGTACCAGCCAGGAGGCCTTCAACGAAATCTTGTTTCTTTGGCCACCTGTCTCCAGGTATGTGAAAAATGAGTTGTAGAGAGGTAGTCAGCTCATAATGAACTTTGAATTGCTTGTCCAAGTAGTACACTGGTCATAAAGTCCTGATTGATGTGGGTAGCTTGTTAATGTCTCTTTACCCTTTTATCAAAAATGGGATAACAGGTAAAAACTTGGCCCATCGGTCCCGAATAACAGGTTTCTTGGAAGGCTCATCTCCCTAATGGTGAATTAATTTACCGTCCCTTGGAAATGAGAGCTAGGCAGATGTGTGGTCAGGTTTCGGTGGTAGAAGCTATTCCCTTTAATCATCATGGGCAGACATTCATGAGTGCCTTCGAAGGGTTTGATCATATCATCTAATTGATTTAAGTATATGTATCAGCGTGGAAAGTTGCAGTATTGAGAGGCTTCAGTATGCGCCAGATCATGCAGCGCCCCCCCCGTCCTGCGTCAACCTAGAAGGAGATTCAGCAGTCCGAGGCAAGTGAATGAAATGGAGGTTAGAGCTATCCTCATCCTATTGAAGAGGAGTTGTCGAGGTCACTGGTCCAGAAAACGCTCTGCTTCTCAAGAATCACGTTTCCTAGTCCGTTGATTGAATTGGACAGGGGCTAGCATACCTCAGCTTGTTGAGGGCAGAGTCAATTCCCTTGTGAGGGGATGAGAGGTTGTTCAGATTGGATCAGACTGGGCTCTAGGGAGGTGTAACTGATTTGCTGGAGTCTGAAGTGTATTTGCCTACTAGCGGATGAGATGCTGGGATTATCTGGGATCTATACCTCATCTTTCCCTTGATCCACTAAAGCAGTGAAGCAGAAAAGGGACATTTCCCTAGAGAGACAGCTCGATGCAGAAGTCAACAGTTACTAGTGCAGGATTTGTGAGCTGTGCATTACCATTGAGTGGTTAGCAAATTGTGTTCATGTGTCAGAGACAAATGCCATGGAGAGATGTGTGTTGGCTTTCACAGATTATAACAAAGCCTGTCCAAGGATTGTACCACTGCCACGGATCGAACCAACGTGGTGGATTCAACAGTGGTCATTGCGACTCATCTTATGGTGCTGTTCAGGCTATCATCAGTAACATAGCACCCCAAAGGAGAAGACGGCCATTTCACTTACCAGCTGTGGGGTCTACAACTAGTTCATGATAGACATTTGGGCTAAGAATGTGGTGCCACATACAAGCATGATGGACAGGTCTTTGAGATCAAGGGGTTAGGAATCTGGAGGTTTTGTTGATTGCCATAGTCAGAGTGTCCATCAAGCACCATCATCGCCCGCAATCTAGAACACAATTCATAGATAAACTTACAACAGACAACCCATAATACCGGAGTTAACTCCTCACCCAAGAAATGTGTCTCTTAGGCATAGATAGAGATATAGAGAGATTCTCTCGGCCTTCACTCGGCATATAGATAAGAGAGGGACTAGCTCGCCTCATCCTGACTAACACCCATGTTTAAAGCTGCATGGACTGCCTGACCAAAGAGATCAAAGATACAAGGCTGCATGGCTCGGAATCAGGCAGCATTGTCCAGGTTCATCGCCAGATCATCGCGAGTCACAACCTTTCTTCAGATTTCAGGGAAACAAGAATTCAGTTTATAGGGACAGAAACAGGATGAAGCCTTTCAACCAGCTCAAAGTCACCTGATTGAAACTGGCCAACCCTTGCTAGGCCAAACCAGGTCGAACCTTTTCCTGTATATTGCGTCGCCAACTGCTGTAGTGCTGTGTCTCCTAGGGCAGGAAGTTCAACACCTGTGTATTTTGTGAGCATGCATTACAGGCAGCGAGCCAGGTTCCTTGAATTGAAAAAGCTGCACTTGCCAGTATCACACAGACAAGCAAGATTGGGCCATATTTTGCATGAACTCCCTTGATTGTTCATAACTGCACCTTCCATGTGGAGAAATCTCTTGGAATTGGAAATCTGGCAGGTTGAACAAATTGGGCACTTGAATTGACTGGTTTTGAGATCAGTTTCTAGCCCGGACAGCATCAAAGCACCAAGACCATTTGGCAGCTTTTGCAGGAATGTTCATATTTATGAAATGAAGAGTCTACAGTGTGACCCCTGGGTTTCTGTCTAACGATGGTTCTCAACGATGGTGGTCTGTGTAGCGAGTAGTGCTTGCTTGTCCAGAAAAGCGACTATCACTTGATATGCTTAAAGTTCAAATTCAGCCAAATATGAGCGCAGTTGTATTAGCTGCCATAGCTGTATTACCTCATGCTTATCTATTGGTGCACCACGTAGTGTCTAATGATAGATTACCCACTCGGTTGAACAGTCAGAGGGGGGTATGGGGTCAGGAGCCGTCTACAAGTACACTGCACCAAATGAGAGAGAGGCTTCGAATCCATTCATTAGAAGTTTGTACTGTTCCTAGAGAGGAGAATATTTGGCAGATGCACCTTGGCCAGGTTGGGCCACAACCACCTTCAGAACTGACCATCTTCTTTATAGAAGTGGTTTCCTAAGAGAGACAGTGTGAGTCTATTGTCACGTTTTTAAGTGGGCTCCACACCTTGTGGATGGTAGATATTGTAGCTTCAGCGCTGGTACTTACTGCGAAAAGTGCAGCCGGAAAGTCAAGTTGGCAGCTCAGAGGTTACTTATTGATGAGAAAGTCAGGGATTCACACTCACAGCACTCTTAATGTTGTGGATTGATGCTGTGAAGGGGCTCCAATCCTCAGGAGATCATGAAGGCATTTCGTGGCCTCATAGTTGGTTGCAGAAGCCCTGCTTCACAAGCTCTTCGATCTGACTATTATTGTGCCAACTGAATGCGATTCTGTAAATGGTGACTGAATGTGAAATGCCAAGGTTCTCACCATCCATCAATAGCCAACATGATTTGATCAATCCTTAACTCATCCTTTTTCTCAATGGGGGTGGTATCCTGGGGACCTTTCCAGCCGGGAGGAAAGAGGTTAATTGTTACGCCTTTTCCACGTGGGTCACCACCTTGTGGTGGTGATATTGTAGCTTCAGCAGATGTACATTTCTGCTGACAAGGTGACAAGTCAGGAAAGTCAAGTGGCGGCTCGAGGCTTACATGATTGTGGAGAATGTACAGGAAGATCTACACTCAAACATACTTGTTGTGTTGATGCTGATGACGGAACTAGATCCAGAGGGGAGATCCATGAGGCATTTGTGGCCATATGTGGGTGCAGAAGCCTGGTTCACAGCTTTGCGATTTTTGGCTATTATGGCCACCATGAATGCAGATTCTGTAAAATGCGTGACTGAATGTGACAAGCCAAGGTTCTCACAGCCATCAATAGCACGCAAATGATTTGCATCATCTTACTATTCCTTTTGCTCATGGGGGTGGTCTCTGACCCTTTCCAAGGCAGGGAGGAAAGATGGTTATTATTTGCTTGTGGATTTTTTAGCAAATGGATTGAGGTTAATAAATCGTCCCGTCAATCTCGCAGCGTGTATCTACTGCTATAACATCTCCCAAACCCCAAATACCAAGACCTCTGAGGCGCGCGCGTTGCCTGTGCTGGCGGGCGTGCCCAACCTTAACAAATTTAGAAAAGGATGTCAGAAAATTCCTATGGCCAATGTGGCTGACAGTTATGATTTCCGTCTGTATGTAATGTTGAACCATGGAAGACGTTGACCATGATCTTGAAAGGCTGGTTGGCTTCATTAAGGCTCAGATTGATTAGATTGTTGGTATCTATCTACGCACAGGCCCAATATCAACCAAGGCCTATAGTAACCGGTGGGCTTGATAGCACGCCAAATGTCCAGCCAAGGAGTCAAAGTGATTCTGCAACTAGTTCAAAGTAGGTACATGCATTGACACCTACCCTGTAAGTTATACATTGTCCGTTTGAGGATACATTTGGACCTGAAGGTTTAGTATAAAGGAAGTCTTGGGACAACCAAGTCTGGTAAGTTCACTTTGAACAAACACGACCTTCTTCTCTCTCTAATAAATAGAACTCCTGGTCAATACTACTGACAACTCCAAATCGAAGGGGTGTCTGGTTGCCCCAGGGTAGTTCATTTGTGTTTTGTAAGGTTATGGATAGCAAAGGTTCAAAGTCCATCTCCAGCAGCCTCGTTGGCACTGCCGTCAGCGAGTAATATATTGCACGAACATTCTTAAAATTTGACTATGGTGGACGGTAAGTTTTTAATCGAATTTTGTTGAGAAATTTTGAACGTCCTTGTCGATTTGTTTCGTTAAGGATATAAATTTGTTACACAACAATACTCTCCGTTGGTCTTTAGTTGTTGTTTTATATTCTGATACCATTTTTGTTTGTTTTATTTTTTTGTTCTTCTTCCTTGAAACTTTTACATAACATTCAACGCGTTTTTAACTAGGCAGTTGTTGTTTTGCGGTTTTTTTGGCTAAAAAATAATATAAAGTTGTAACTCTAGCTTTTGACATAAAAGCGCCAACACCGGCACTTATTAATTGTCGCTAAATACTTAACATACTTATACGCGGCCCTTTTAGTGGTACTCACACCATACAGAAGATATGTTAGTCAGCCTTGAGCAACTAACACCATCACGTTATAATGTATTTCTTGTCATAATTGATTTTTGGTACACAAATTCAATCTCATTTAAACGGATGTACTGTTTTTAACGTAAGATTTTTGGGATTTATATTTTCTTCTATGCGTATTTTTTGGGTTATTCTTGGTTTTTATTTACCGTCCTTGCTGGATTTAGCCCTTCATGAATTGAGGTCTCGCTAGAGGGGTAACAAATTGGCTGGGACACTTTCACAGAATTTAACTCAGAAAAATTCATTATCTTCAGCTATTGGGTGACTATCAATAGGCTCATTTGCATTCACGTATCTCAAGGCCGGAATGGCTCTTCCCAGGTTATGGTGATCATGACAAATCGCCAACTACCTACACACACTGTTTTTCGAATACTTCACTCTCCCCGTGCTCACAGTGTTGAGCAGAATTTGGGGCTGTGTATTTTCTTGCGGATAACTTCCCACACTTTTTCGTGGTGCCTCCTTTCGTCCCAACCGTTGTTGAGGCTGACACCTCATTCCAACTTTTTTGTGTTCCATACAATCTGATCAACCAGTGTTGCCCCCCACCTTCACCGTCATTCGCATTACTTTATGTTTGCGCCATCGATTAAGTGAAATTCCCACCCACATTACTACAGTTTCCGCACACTTTTCAGTTAATGAGGCTTCCTACTTGTACGCCCCCCTCCACATTTACTTGCGCCACGTTTACGGCCTTGAGTCAGTTATCGCACTTCTTCGTCTCACACTTATTGCTATTCTTCATTGCGCTTCTAAAAACCCACAGGTACTTTACTTTCTCTTTCATCTATTCGCTTCTTCAATCCCTTCCACTTTACTTCTCTATCTCTGCTCCATCTTACAACACTTTCGTTCGTTCTCCTCGATTCCATTTAGTGTCGTCAGTTCTTTCGGCCCGCAATTCTGTTCAATTGAAGCTTCACTCGTTCGACTTTCCTTGTAGTATATATCTTAAAATTGTCGTTCAAAATTTGTTCTCCATGCTCAAATAATTTCACTTTATGTCTTATAATCCATTTACAAGTGTAGAATTATTGCGGCTTGATTGCATTTTCCGTTGGTTGTCACTTGCATATGATCCTCTGTTGCGTTGAATTGTTCGATTTTCAGGCATTGGGGCTTTGGCTTTTGTGCGAATCGTTGGTGGTGTTCAATTCGGTGCTTTCTACGCTACACTCCTTCTGTTTTGCTCATTGGTTTTTCATTACAATTGTGATGTTTTGTTTGTGAAACTTTTTTATGAATGTTGTCGTTGTTGGACTTTCATTCTTTCTAACCCACTCTCTTTGGGTTTTCTTGATTTGTCCCGCCCCCTTTTCTTTTCCTTTTTGTGTTAATTTCTCTTCATCTTTGTGGCTGTCAATTTTTTTTAGTTTTCCGGCGTGGTCTGCTTTTGTCTGCTGTTGTTCTGTTTTCGTATTCATCCTTTCTATTGTGTGTCTTTCCTTTTTTTTTCTTATTTTGGTATGTCTCATACTGTCTGGACTCTTGAACTAGTGTTTTATGGCTTTGAAATACGATGGATCCCCCACGTAACTCACGATTGCCATTCTGTACTTATATGATAGTCGATCAAATTGCAATGCTCATGAGCCGTTAACTTCCCTACTCTTGGTAATAAAAAATCGACGTTGTTTTCTGCTACCTCTATGCTTGACAAATAGTGGAGGAGGATCGACTCCATTCAGTCTTTTACATCACGTTTATGAGGACGGTCAGGACCAAATGTGAATCCATTTCTTGCTAACAGTAAATGTGAGAGGTTAAGTCAATTGCTGATCGTGCGGGTGTATCGTTGCAATCTCCAATTGTTTGGTTGGTAGGGAAGTGACATAAGGATCACCAAAGTAGAGAGAGGGCACCCCTTTGATGATGCTGAATCCATTTTCTGAAACCAATTCAAGATTTACACAGCTCGGGGAACAATTCCCACGTTGACCGTCTTCATGACTAGTGACCTTACCCAGCACAAACATCCACACTTGCACGCGCAATTAATCCTCCATTTGATAAAGAGTAATGCCGGACCAGTTTCCCTTCGGCACACGGGGAACTGCAGATATGCACATCTTTGTTTCAGGCTCGGCCGGCAGCCTTAACATTAATATCCCAACTACACACAGCATAATGGAGTATGTCCTACTCTCGCCCTTTTGTTAATTCTAGGCAAGTACTGGGTTTTCAATCTAGGCCTACATGCACAGAATATCAACTTTTCTAACGATTCGTTCCTATCTGCCCCATCTCTGCGAATCCGCCCTGCCATTTGTTTTGCGTTTCTAGGCAATGCAGCTGACCAAATGCAGAAATCGTCTCCCATATCCTCTCCGCACGTTCTCCATGGCGCACTATGGTTAATTGCACAGGCAATGAGATAGAGTAGTTCATGGGTCAATTAAACATGTGCATGCAGGATCACTAGGCAGCATTCTAGAATTTGCTATAGAAGATACGGGACTCTTCAGTTATCATTTACTTGTGTTGGTACATATTGTGTATGCTGACAGTTGGCGAGTGCCAAGAAAGCGTCCCGTGTTGGTGAGCTGGCCTGGTCTGCACATCCTTGCTTGCCTTAACCCCGTTGCACCTACCTGGGTGCGACAACCCAGGCCAGCCGAATGGCCAGGTGTAGTATTCGTACGGGTATCATATTTCAGAGAGAAGATATAATCTGTAATCAGGTCGGTGGTGTGTGGCACTACCGACACTTGGGGCTTCCAGCTGCTTTTATACCGGCTGTGGCTACCACTGAGGCTTCTTCGTGTACAATGGTTCAAGGCTTCTCATGTGAAGTGGCGTTACTATAACAGGTAGGTAGGTGTCAATGTCAGTATTTATCCTACTTGGGTCGGATTAAGTGGGTTGGTGGCTTGAATCCTGACTGGCCCTGAAAACTCGGTTTAGCCGAATTGAGGCTTTTTGGCTTAGTTGAAATGGCCCCTGGTGCATTGGCCTGGTGGCTCAATGCCGAGTAAACCGACCTAGCACGCCATGGCCTGGGTTAAGTCCGAGACTTTACCGTCTGGACTTTATCAGTCCACCATGCGCTCGTATTTTCCCATTGGGGGGTGCCGCCTCCGCTTTCTTTGGAACTTTTTTACCAAATGTAACACTTTTCCTTCAAATGCCAGTTTGCAGACAGGGGCAAGTTTTTTCGTTGGTGTTTCCAAACTTTCGACTTTATGCCACCGTTTTGATCACGCCATAAATGTGCGGTTTTAATGTGAAGTTGGTGAGTGGGACCGTGTTAACTTCCCCCTGGATATTTATGGGTGTGTCACCTCATCGGTTCTTTTACCGACTTTGTGCAAATTCCCCCTTCATCCCACATTTCAGTGCGCCGCACCACACACCCCTCTCTTCTTCTCTGACGCAATCTCGCGACCGGGGTTTTCGACTCGTTTTCCTGGTAATTTTCACAACCTTGTTCGTGCCAAGCTTTACCTGGGGAGTTCCTTTTGATTCTCGCTTCACCGGCCATTGTCTCAGCCTTCGCGTTGCACCGGGTAAATTCACTTCCCTTTTTTTTTGCTTGCATTCACAATTGAATGCTTCCAGTTTGTCGGCTCCCCTGGTTTGTCTAGAGTTCGTTGTACAATTGTTTTTCCTGTTTTCTTTTCCTTTTTGGCGCTCTTTGGGGTTTGTGGTTGGAAATATGCTTAGTAAATGTCGCACGCTTCGTGTTCTCGACCCATCAAGAGGGTTTCATAAGCCCTGTCGCTGCGGTAGTGGCTTCAAACGCGTTTTCTTAGGCGTTCTAAGGATCAGTCTGGAGGGCGTGTGACACTTCCAGCCTGTCCTCCTGACTGCAATCAGAGAGGAGCCTGCAGCGACCTGTCCGACAAGCACATCTTAATTTAGGTAATCAATCTAAATTTAGAGCGCGCTTCCGGATTCGATAGTGTTCAGCCCCAGGCTGCTGGAATTCGTCCTGGTATTTTGCA
>SNQN01008167.1:0-30353 GCA_008642245.1 Bassia scoparia | reverse complement strand
ACAAACTTATATATATATATGTTAGTAAATAATTACAGTATATTACAATTAAATATTACATAAGAAATTAAACCACTAATTACGTGAAAACTAAAAATACAGCAGACTTTGATCTGTTACCCTTTGACTACCACGAACAGCATGAATGACATCCTTCAAATCCTTCTCACTGAGGTTGAAATCTTGAAATAATTGCTTTCCTAACCTCGAATTTGACTGGAATGCCAAGATCAAATGCTCTACTGATACAAAATCATCGCCCATTTCTTTCTTGTGTTTCTCGGCTCTGTCTAACAGAGAACTTAGATTTTGGACAATAATGCGAAACACTAACAGAGTAAACATTAGGAATTTAGGACACACAAGATTGCAAAAATAATTAGGACCTCAAACTTATTAATTTAATTATACCATGAATGACAAAACTTTAGTTAAAGAATTTCAGTAGAGTTTAATCCAACAAATAAGCAATCTTAGTCACACACACTCACACAATCTTGGTACATTTTGTTCTGTGCAGAAGAGTCAACTTTTTAGCACCTATCTACTCATTAAGATCATCTTAAAAGCTTTCAACATAAAGCTCTCACAAACAAATAACATAAAGCTCTCTGAGATGGGTGTCTATGTTGCAAGTATATTGCTGCTGCAAGTAAGAAGAAACCTCAGATTAATGCATCACAAAAAATCAAGCCAAGTCGAAGACATCCTAAATCAAGAAATGAAATTGCAACAGGTTTAAGCTCTCAAATGTAGCATCTACTGACTACTAGTCAATTACAAAAAACATTCCGAAGATACTATAAGAATATATGAACTGCTGATCTACATCCTCAAACAATTCCGATGTTTCCTTTGTGAACATATATAATCCCAAATTACCAGGACACCAGGTATTAAAAAACCTTGCAAGGTGAAAAATCAAATTACCTTTACAACTTTGCCTCCAATTAAAGCATTACCATGTTGTTGTCTCTACATACCAGCAACCCTGCAAGAACATATAATAGCACGAGAGTGAAATTTCATTATCAAAGAATAGAACAAGTATGGAGCAACAACGCCATGAATCCACGATGCTAGCCAAATAATGTAGTCACTAGGAAATAAAAAAAAATCAGTAGTTGTAGGACGTGGGCCGCACCCTCGCGTATAGCGGGCGCGCGGCTTGGTACTACATCGAGGTGCTTTGCGTGGGCTTGAGCCACGGAAACCCGCACGTGAGTGCGTTGGGGTAGTGTTGTCGAGTGAGGGGAGTCGCCACCGTGCCTAGAAAGGTTATTCACGGACGCCCGAAACGTTGGTGCCAAAACAATGGCCCCACGTCCAATCAAGTAACCAGTCGTGGGTTCGGGGACATGGTACGGATTGAATCAGTAACCCAATCCGCCCGCATGTAGCGGCCTCTACTCGGTCTCATTGTAATTCCATTAAACACGATTTATTGGATGCACACAACTTACATTTTTTAGCACCTTAGAAGCGTACTAACCCTAAAAATTACTATGAAAGTGTGTTTCTATTATGCACAAGAGACTACCTAACCTAGAAATTGTGACCACTTTGTATTAATCATGTTAAAACGGTGCCTAAAAACCGGTTGTCCATAGTTAATCTGACTTTAAAGTGATTCACATAATTTCCGGTCTTTGTTTAGCAAAATATATACAAATTATACAACAATGACAATATGAAGTATATGAACTTCAAAATATATATACAAACCAATCTTACCCTGAATCTGCAAACAAAACAAAGGTTAGTTCGTAATAAAAACGAGCGAAACGAATCTTCCGCCTTGAATTGCTATGTAAAGACAAACAAAACAAATGTTAGTCTATAATAGAAAACGAGCGCAATGAATCTTTCGCCTTGAATCGCTATACAAGAATAAGAAATCATTAGTATTGACAAGTAATAATAATAATGAAAACGAAATCAAAAGAAAGAAAAACAAAACAATGAAAACATTGAAATTCCTACATATTTACATAGAACGATTAAAAGTCGGTTTCTACATGTTTATTAATTAGATCAAAACTCGTAATAATGATTAATCAAGTTAAAAGAAAGTGAAAGAGAATTATTGGTGAGTAATCTCAGAATTCAACCTTGTTTTCGCTTGTCAAAACGAATCGAAAGAACGCAAAAGACTCGTGTTTATGTGTATTTGTGAAAGAGTTTTGTGAATGAGAGTTTTGTGAATGAGAGAATGCTTAGAAGTTGGAAGTTGGAAGTCGGAAGTCGTATTGAAAATCGTGTCGAAAATCGTGTGTCAAAAGGTTAAGGCAAGGCACGTATTTATAGGCGCGGAGGCTCGAAGAGGAGCGTATATACGCTGAGGGGCAGCGTATATACGCTCATGGGCAGCGTATATACGCTGCTCCTCAGCGTATATACGCTCCTCTAGGGCAGCGTATAATACCCTGCGTATATACGCTCCAAGGAGCGTATATACGCAGGCTTCTGCGTATATATTTTTTCCAAAAAATCTGAAATATTTTGATTCGGAATAATTCTTTGCCATACGTCTCGATTTTCTAAGATTACGGATTATTCTAGACGCCTCCTTTCGCAAGAAAGTATGATTCTAGAACATTCCGCGTATTTTCTAATTATTCACGTATTTTCTGCGTATTCTGCGTATTTAAACATTGCAAAATTCATAGAAAATCATAGAAAAATCAGAAAAATAATTTAAAAATACTGGCGGATTCAGAAAAATGTGACGAACATGATGGAAAACAAAAAGCATGAGAATCGCCAGCGTAACTTGTTTGAAAACCTTTGAGTTTATCGAGAAAACCGAAAGAAAATATTTTTGCCTTGTCTTTGACCTTTGACTCATAATTTCGAGTGTGACTTGACTTCACATATTTCGAGCTTCATTACGAGTTTAGTTGCGTTTTTTCGAGTTCGAATTAATTGCGACATGTGGTATACTTCATCATTGATTACTCATTTGGGGAGACATTTTTAGGTGTCTACAGAAGCCCCCACTTTGACTGAGTCTGAAGAGACGATAGTCTCGTAAGACGAAAGTCAAAGTATTCGATTCGGGACGGAGAGCAACTCAAGACGTTCTGCGACCTTGAGTTACCCTTTTCGCCGGTACCTGCAAAACAAAGGTTAGTTTTACCTGTTACCGCGCCCCATGCGGTGTTATGCCCTTGGAAGCGCCTGGATCCTCGGGCGGCTTTCTCCCTACGGCTGACCTTGGCTTTTCAGGAGATGTGCTGACGGAACTTCTGTAGCGGGAGAAGTTTCCAAGACCCGGAGATGTGCTGATATGGAATTTCTGGTGCGGGAGAAAATTCCAAAACCCGAAGTGTGTAAAGGAGCTGTTGTGTGAAGAAGCCCCCACTTTGACTGAGTCTGAAGAGACGAAAATCTCGTAAGACGACAGTCAAAGTATTTGATTTGGGACGGAGAGCAACTCAAGACGTTCTGTAACCCTGAGTCACCCTTTTTCGCCGGTACCTGCAAAACAAAGGTTAGTTTTACCTGTTACCGCGCCCCATGCGGTTTTATGCCCTTGGAAGCGCCTGGATCCTCGGGCTGCTTTCTCCCTACGGCTGACCTTGGCTTTTCAGGAGAAAATGAGGTGATGAATACCTTCGGAAGCGCCTCGTTCCTCAGGTAGCTTTTCCCTACGGCTGACCTTGGCTTTTCGGGAAAAGAAAATGATGTAGATGCCTTCCCTACGGCTGACCTTGGCTTTTCGGGAAGGAGTAATGCAAGTTCCGTCGGAAGCGCCTCGTTCCTTCGGAAAGTTCCCCTACGGCTGACCTTGGCTTTTCGGGGAGAGTTGTGATGTATGTGCCTTCCCTACGGCTGACCTTGGCTTTTCGGGAAGACGTAATGTAAGTTCCGTCGGAAGCGCCTCGTTCCTTCGGAAGGTTCCCCTACGGCTGACCTTGGCTTTTCGGGGAAAGTTGCGTGTAGCAACAATCGCGTATAGCGATGAATGCCGTATAGGCATGTGAGTGATGATATGAATTCCTTCGGAAGCGCCTCGTTCCTCAGGAAACCTTCCCTACGGCTGACCTTGGCTTTTCGGGAAGAATGTTGCGTGTAGCAACAATCGCGTATAGCGATGAATGCCGTATAGGCTGTGATATGAATTCCTTTGGAAGCGCCTCGTTCCTCAGGAAACCTTCCCTACGGCTGACCTTGGCTTTTCGGGAAGAATGTTGCATGGAGCAACAATCGCGTATAGCGATGAATGCCGTATAGGCTGTGATATGAATTCCTTTGGAAGCGCCTCGTTCCTCAAGAAACCTTCCCTACGACTGACCTTGGCTTTTCGGGAAGAATGTTGCGCGTAGCAACAATCGCGTATAGCGATGAATGCCGTATAGGCGTGTGCAGGCAAATGCATGTAAGATGGGCCCTAGCCTCGTGTTGAGGTGGTGCAATGTGTAATGTGCAATGTGTAATGTGTTTGTGCAGGATGCATATGCATGATGATGTATGTAAACTCAATGCGCAATGATGTGTAATGCAAGTCTATTCTAAGATCTAATGCATGAAATGACCAAGGAAATTGACTAATGGTAAGATGCTTTTGGATTGCGGGATGGAGCCGTCTCAAGCCCCCATTCGAGCAAAGGTGATGCTTGTGATTGCAAGTGAGCCCCCAACCCATGGGGTTTGGGTGTGTGGGAATGGCTTAATTTGTGGTGTTGAATTGTTGGTTTAGTGGGTGAGCCCCCAGCTTGATGAGTCAGGGCAATGGTTGATGGAGCAAGGTAAGGCTAGTGAATGTTGTGGAGTCATGGGTTTTGGCTTAGCTTTTTGTGGTGGTAATGGTAAGGAATGAGGGATGTGATTTTGATTTGCCCAAATCAGTAACTTGAGCTGAATGCTGCATGAGGAGAGAACATGGAGGAAATGCTGCAATGCGATGCTTTGAGGAGAATGCCTGATGAATGCTGCAGAGTGATAGCCTAAGGAAGAGTTGAGGAGAGCCCCTTAAGGTGTATGAAAGAATAGGCTAAAGGTTCAAGAAAATACAAGGCTAAAATTTGTGACTAAGGGTAAGTGAATGGGGAATTGATGTGGTTGGCTAGATGATGTAGGTTCAAACTCGAGTCTATGTCGGGTTCTACACTAGGAATTTGCGCTTCTGACTTTAAGGGAATCAAACTATATGATGGACCTCAGAATGTTATTGAATTATTGGGTCGAACCTCGAGAAGAGGCTTCCTACGTATCCTTATGGAATCAGACCGTCGTAGTTCTCGTTGATGATTTGGACAATGCCTCGTGTGAGAGGGCTTTTGTGGTTGTAATGTGAGGCTGTGGTTTGAGGGTTGAAAAAGGCTCGATGATCATGGAGTGACCCACGGTGCGCAGTGTGCTTTTTAGACTTTTGCTTTTTGTTTGAATTGGGCTTTGAACTTTGGATTTGCATTGGATTTGATATTGATTTGCATTTGTGATGACTGGCATTGAACTTTGATTTTTTGCTTTTTTGCTTTTTGCCCATTTTATTCTTCTCTCTTTTTTTCTTTTGCACATGTCTTTTCCTACGCACCGTTTGGTCCAAAGGGTTAGACAGATGTGGGTGATGAAAGAAAGATAGGCTTAATGATAGTGTTTATGGCTCAAAGGGTTGCAAGGGATTTTGATTTGATGTGATGAAGGGAATGGAGGGAAGAGGTTATTTTTTGGAGCTATGAAAGAAGGCCTCTCTTGGCAATGTCCATTGAATTGTGAGGTCGATCATTAATTTGATTCCATTAAAGTTAGAAGCACAAACTATATGGAGGCTAAAGAAAATGAGAAAAAAGAAACTTTTATTAAAAACAAAAGAATTTATTACATAGAGGCTAATTGCAGAATTTGACATAGACCCGAAATGGAAAAAGAAAGGATACATAGTCTAGGGAAAGGGACTCTCCGACTCGATCCTAAAGCTAAGACTCCAACTGACTCATGTGAATTGAAGAAGATCATTCTCTATGTCCACTCCAATGTCGTAGACCTTTGCGAATGTGGTAAGGCCTCGATACTTGAGATGATCTTTGTATTCTGGCTGGAGGTTAGAAATGAAGGTCTTGACCATCTCTTCTTCAGTAGGAGCGGAGACTAGGGTGGCAGCAACTCCTCTCCATCTAGTCAGATAGGTGGTGAACCCCTCGTTCTCTCCCTGGTTAAGGATTTCAAGCTCTCGGAAGGATGTTTGGGTCTGAATGTTACCCTTGTATCTTGCCATGAATGCGTGGATGATGTCTTCCCAAGTAGCTATTTCTTTCTCAGGAAGTGAAAAGAACCACTTCTGACATATCGGTTCCAAGGAAAGGGGAAAGACCATTGGAAACAAGGCAGAGTCAATCCCTTTAAGTGCCATGGTGGTCTTAAATCCCTTTATATGGAATCGAGGGTCATCAGTCGGCTTGAACTTGGGTATGTCTTCGGCTGAGAAATCCTTTGGCAGTTTGGTTGCAAGGTTGGGGTCAAGAGGAGGTTGGTCTTGGTAAAAGGTGGGGTCATGGCTTTTTGGATTGCCTTTTCAAACAGCTTGTCCAAGGAAGAGCTCGAGGTCAACTCCTTGATCTTAGCTTCAAGCTGTTGAACTTGCTCGGCAAGCTTTTGGAGCTTTTCTTGTTGGGAGGCCATTTTGTGGTGTTAAGGCTGATGGGTGATGAAGGTTGGAGGAAGGTTAGGTTTGGATTGGGCTGAGGGCTCAAACTCTTCGGGTCGAGCAAGGGCTTGGAGACGACTTCACCCCTGTTTCAAAAAGAAATAAACCCTTAGTGAACTTCCTTGGTCATTATTGAATACATGAATGCAGATGCAAATGCATGTCCTAATTCCATGGTCATCTTTCCTAGAATGAATGTATGAATGCAAGGTGCCCTTTCGTTTTTTTTTTTTTTTTTTTTTTTTTTTTTTTTTTTTAAAGGGCGCCCAAATGACGTGGGAATGTATGAATGTGCCTAAAGAGGTTAAGGTCACGCCTAGAGGTCGAGGGTAAGGTCAAACCTAATGTGAGTCCAAAGTCAACGTCTAAGGTCAAAGTCTGTGCCTACCCTAGTAGTCAAGGGTCAAGACCTAAGATCAGAGTCTATGTGGACTCTAGTGGTCAAGGGTCAAGACCTAGGGTCAAAGTTTGTGTGGACTAAGGTCGAAAGCTTGAAGGACAAAGTCCTAGTGAACTATGGTCACAGACTAAGGCAGAGGTCAACTAAAGTCATTATGGGTTATGAAATGAACTAAAAGATGACCATGGACTATATGAAAGTGTTGTGTTAAGGTCTAGAACTGTACAATGGCTAGGACCCATACATGCACAAGACACATGATGACAAGTCAACTATGGTCGGTCTAGGTTAAGTCAGAGAGTGTACCACGCCTAAGGGCAGAGCTTGGTCCAGTTTTCACCACTTGCAATTAGCGATGTATGGCCAAGATACCCCTTATGCACACGCATCAGTAACACGTGCACACACGGCATGGGCGGGATAGGACTTGCCTTAGCCATGCGATCAATTAACCACATGCAGCCAAGGTAGTATCCCCCCTTATGGTAGTCTCGAGCATAGAACATGCCCATAGTGAGACCAAGGAGCCTAAGGCGCGACCTTATTCGAAAGGTCACATGCAAAATGCAAAATCCAATAAACGTGATGATGGAATTACGAGACTTTTCAAGTCTGTCCACTTCACCTAACGGTGATTATCCCCAGTGAAGTCGCCAAATTGTAGGACGTGGGCCGCGCCCTCGCGTATAGCGGGCGCGCGGCTTGGTACTACATCGAGGTGCTTTTGCGTGGGCTTGAGCCACGGAAACCCGCACGTGAGTGCGTTGGGGTAGTGTTGTCGAGTGAGGGGAGTCGCCACCGTGCCTAGAAAGGTTATTCACGGACGCCCGAAACGTTGGTGCCAAAACAATGGCCCCACGTCCAATCAAGTAACCAGTCGTGGGTTCGGGGACATGGTACGATTGAATCAGTAACCCAATCCGCCCGCATGTAGCGGCCTCTACTCGGTCTCATTGTAATTCCATTAAACACGATTTATTGGATGCACACAACTTACATTTTTAGCACCTTAGAAGCGTACTAACCCTAAAAATTACTATGAAAGTGTGTTTCTATTATGCACAAGAGACTACCTAACCTAGAAATTGTGACCACTTTGTATTAATCATGTTAAAACGGTGCCTAAAAACCGGTTGTCCATAGTTAATCTGACTTTAAAGTGATTCACATAATTTCCGGTCTTTGTTTAGCAAAATATATACAAATTATACAACAATGACAATATGAAGTATATGAACTTCAAAATATATATACAAACCAATCTTACCCTAAATCTGCAAACAAAACAAAGGTTAGTTCGTAATAAAAACGAGCGAAACGAATCTTCCGCCTTGAATCGCTATGTAAAGACAAACAAAACAAATGTTAGTTCTATAATAGAAAACGAGCGCAATGAATCTTTCGCCTTGAATCGCTATACAAGAATAAGAAATCATTAGTATTGACAAGTAATAATAATAATGAAAACGAAATCAAAAGAAAGAAAAACAAAACAATGAAAACATTGAAATTCCTACATATTTACATAGAACGATTAAAAGTCGGTTTCTACATGTTTATTAATTAGATCAAAACTCGTAATAATGATTAATCAAGTTAAAAGAAAGTGAAAGAGAATTATTGGTGAGTAATCTCAGAATTCAACCTTGTTTTCGCTTGTCAAAACGAATCGAAAGAACGCAAAAGACTCGTGTTTATGTGTATTTGTGAAAGAGTTTTGTGAATGAGAGTTTTGTGAATGAGAGAATGCTTAGAAGTTGGAAGTTGGAAGTCGGAAGTCGTATTGAAATCGTGTCGAAAATCGTGTGTCAAAAGGGTTAAGGCAAGGCACGTATTTATAGGCGCGGAGGCTCGAAGAGGAGCGTATATACGCTGAGGGGCAGCGTATATACGCTCATGGGCAGCGTATATACGCTGCTCCTCAGCGTATATACGCTCCTCTAGGGCAGCGTATAATACCCTGCGTATATACGCTCCAAGGAGCGTATATACGCAGGCTTCTACGTATATATTTTTTCCAAAAAATCTGAAATATTTTGATTCGGAATAATTCTTTGCCATACGTCTCGATTTTCTAAGATTACGGATTATTCTAGACGCCTCCTTTCGCAAGAAAGTATGATTCTAGAACATTCCGCGTATTTTCTAATTATTCACGTATTTTCTGCGTATTCTGCGTATTTAAACATTGCAAAATTCATAGAAAATCAGAAAAATAATTTAAAAATACTGGCGGATTCAGAAAAATGTGACGAACATGATGGAAAACAAAAAGCATGAGAATCGCCAGCGTAACTTGTTTGAAAACCTTTGAGTTTATCGAGAAAACCGAAAGAAAATATTTTTGCCTTGTCTTTGACCTTTGACTCATAATTTCGAGTGTGACTTGACTTCACATATTTCGAGCTTCATTACGAGTTCAATTGCGTTTTTTCGAGTTCGAATTAATTGCGACATGTGGTATACTTCATCATTGATTACTCATTTGGGGAGACATTTTTAGGTGTCTACAGTAGTTCTATTAGAACTTCTTAGAAAATAAACCAATACTTAGACATTGCAAAAAAAAAAAAATCAATATCAATAAATTAAATAAACAAACAAAAACCATTGCACTATGTACTTCCCTTGGCCCTATACATGTATTAAGTTCAGATTTTACTTCAAACTACACTAAGCCAAATACAATTATATCTACATGTTAAAAGGACCATAAGCAAAAGTGAACAAATAAAATTTGCAAGTACAAATCAGAAATTTCTGATCTAAACTTTATACATTCATTAACACTCATATGACACACATCAACCAATTCAAAATTGCAACCAATTTCGAAGGTTCTAGACAGTCTAGAGTATACAGGCCATGGCATACATTATACCATGTCTCACTCCTCTAATCTGCATTCAAATTTGGCAGTTTAATAAGTCATAAAATTCAAGTATCGAGTTTTTTCCCAATTTATATTTTAATAAAAACTACTACTGCTACTACAATAACATAATTGTAATTTCAACAGTAAAAGAAACAACATCACCAAACAACCTCAACAGTAAAAGAAGATATCTAAATTAAATTAGAAAATAAATGGAAATGAAACCAAAAACCCGAAATTAAAAGATCGACACACAAAACCCTAAAACAATTCGAGATCTATGACGAATTTGGAAAATCAAAATCCAAAACGAAAAAACGAAAAATCAAAACAAAAAACGAGAAACCGTAGATCTAAACTCAAAATCTGAACGAAAAATAAGGGGGAAAAAAACCAAACCTAGATCTAACTCAGAAAACAAAACACAAAAAAGAAGGCGAGATCTAAACTATAAAAAACGAAACGAAAAACCAACAAAATCTTATTTCTAATATCAAAAATTGAAAAAAAAAAACTTAGTTGATGATACGCTTGCATTAGAGATCTAAATTACAAAATAAAAAACAAACTAAAAGTTTCTAAAAAACCGAAATTCAGGTTTAAAAAACTTGAATCGGAATTTCTATAAAAATAACGAAAATTCAGGAATTTAAAACATGAAATTTTAAAAAATAAATTTGAAACTTTTGCTTCCTTGTGGATTTGTATGAGCTTTGAATTATGGATTCGTATGACTTTCGAAGCTCATACGACTTCCTTTTGGATTCGATTAAAAAAAAAACGAAAAAGAGAACAAAACGTTTAAAAAATTGGAGAAATGGAAAAAAAATTATTGCACAAAATTATACCAATGAATCCTCTTTGAATGTTGTTGCAGATTTTGCGACGAAGTTGAAGGTGAAGTATGATCTGATGATGCTTCTGCTGCATCGTCGTCGGAGATGAAGGCGAATTCGTGAAGTATGTGAAGTGAAAAAGGAGAGAGAAATGAAACAGATGAGAGGATTGAAAGAGGAGAGAGAAGTGAGAGATATGAGAGGCGTGAAAGAGGAGAGAGAGGTGAAAGAGATGAGAGTGAAGAATGTTAGGGTTTTGTGAGGCGTGAAAAAGGGCCGAGCATATTAGGCTTACTGGATTGGTTGTGTTATTGGGCTTTGACATCGTTATATGCTGCGGTTGGACCATATAACCGCAATATTTGTTCTAACCTCAATTTTTTTAGCTCTATTATGGCTTATTTGTTGCGATTGTTATAAAAACCGCAGCAAATAACAATTATATGTTGCGGTTTTTATACAACCGCAGCAAATGACCCGCATTATATGATTTTTTTTCTACTAGTACTTTACAACAATAGCTACATTAGAAAGCTCCTGCATGTCAATATGAGAAACAATATCAGTATCAATATCAACCATATTGCAATCCATCTCATATTGTTCTACCTCTAAAAGAAATTTAGAATCAATTTCACAAGCATTTTCACTCTTGTCAGGAAAAATTATATTTCCTTTATCGATTTCATCTTTTATCATATTCTTGAAAATTACGCAATCATTAGTATTATGAGTGAAGGCATCATGCCATTTACAGTAAACTTTTCCTTTTATTTCATATGGATCTCTTTCCTTATGTCTACCCACTAGTTTAATCTTATTTAACTTCAAGAGCCAATCAAAGAATTCATCACATTTCTCAATGTCAAATGTATACTCTCTTTTTTTATTAGACTTGAAGTCCTTCTTCTGAGAGGACGTTTTGTTTACTAGTTGAGGACATTTAAATGGGCCTTAAACAATTTCAGCCATCGCCACATCCATTTGATCATCATCCAGATCCTGGCTCTCTTCTGTGCAATTAGCGTAGTCGGTGTAATACTTTTGTTTGCTTTTAGATTCTTCATTCAAACACCTTTCATATGCCACCACTGTACTAGCTAGAGCCACGAAGTCAGGGAAATGTTGTCGTTCAAATTTCTTTCTAAAAGGAAAAGACAACCCTTTCTGGACTATAGAGACGAACTTAGATTCGGGTAGGTTAAGATGACATCTGATCTTGGTTCTCTAAAACTTGGCGATGTAATCATTTATAGGCACTCCCTTGTCCTGGGTTATCTGGGCCTGATCTCCAATGGAAACCCGAGCTTCCACTCTAGTAAAATGACGAAGAAACTGCCCCTGCTGATCTTGTCATGTCTGTATCGAGTTTGTAGGAAGATGGGTGAACCAAGAAAACGCAGTCCTAGTGAGAGAACTAGAGAACAACCTGAGTTTCAAGTAATCACTATTTGCTGCCTTTCTCCATTGGCAGTTAAACCTAACCAAATGTTCTTCAGCAGACACTGATCCATCGCTAGAGAATGAGGGAGAAAATTCAGGAACATTCAACACTAGAGGAAATGGATACATCCTGTCAATCGATTCAGGATAGGGATTACAAGTCCCTATCCTAGGAAAACCAGGGTTTTGCCCAATGGCTCTTTAGATCATCTCTTCCATTTGTCTAAGTAGGGATTCATGATGAACCTGTCCCATTTGAAAGTTCTAATCTTGGCCATGTGGATGTCGGTTATCCTGGTAATAGGCAAGATGAGGTGTCTCTCAAAAAGTATTTTGGTTATATCAAACTCTAGGTTGGAAACCACTAGTGTTACTAGAGTTTTGTGTTCCCATCGCCTGAGGTCCCCTATAACATTACCCTGTGCATGTGACCCTTGCCCCTAGCTGTTACTGTGAGGAGGATGCATTTGGTAGGAATAAGCCTGATGTGGATAACCCTAATTCTCTTTTTTTTGGAAAGTAAGTAGATTGTGGCGGTACAAGACCAACAGGATATTTAATTTGAGGAATAGGTCCATTAGTTGCGGTATGAAAACCGCCACTAGTGGGGAATTGCCATTCAGTTGCATAATCGTTTGACCCCACAATAAAGGTTGTTCCAGTGGGTGGAACAATTCCCGTTGACGTTGTCAAGGGAACAGTATTAGAAGTCTAAGGAACAGAAGAAAGTCCAGGATCACCATGGCTATAGCCTAACTCATAGCCTGACCTTGGGCCTGCTTCTCTCCCTTGGCTCCTATTCCCTTGATTGGCATCTCGGAGTGGGATACTCCCTGATAGTGTTTGAAGAGCCGGAGGGACGTTAGCTCCTCTCATAGTGCTTGTTCTAGGATAACCCAAAGGTGGTTCCTCCCTAGTATTTTTGATAGTCATTCCTAAACCTCTAGCGGTTAACAAATTCATCAACCGTTCATTCAATTGATTATGTTTCTCCACTAAAGGTTCCAACCAAGTAACTACCTTAGTAGCAAACGTCTTAGATAACGCCACATTAGTAGTATTCAACGTTTCGTTGATATCCAATATAATCCAATCCACCTGTTTGGTAACCGCCTATTGTGAGTGGAAGCCAAAGCTTTGCAACTCGGCAATTATCACCCCATTAGTTTGATGTACCATACCTCGGTGGAGTTTTGTTGAACCATTACCTTTGATTCTCCTTCAAATATTCTAGGAGGCTTGTAACAATATCCACATACTGCGTGTATAATGAATTGAGCAAAACCCTGGCCGAGGATGATTGATCTTCCCCCCTATTTAGGTGAAAACCATCCAGTCTTTGCGTTTGTGACTCGGTTTGCTTAGAAGGAGTAAGAGCTTCAACAAATTGTTGTTGCTGAACGGTTTCTAAATTACTAAGATCATCGAGTGGGTATTCAAGATTTTGATCAGATCAGTTACCATCCTCTAGATTGCTCGACCTTTGTGTGGATCTCTTAGGGGCTATGATTGAGAACCAATTAAGCTTTTGCAAACTTCTCTCCCACTATGGTCTCCGAAAAACATGTTGAGGTAATTTTGCACTTCACCAACAAGTCAACCGCCCAATATTGTTCTTAGTTCTGTAGGGGGCTACCCCTCTGGTTACTAATTATATTGATAACCTCGCTAACGTAAAATGGCTCCTTATCGATTAGAGTTAATCTAAAAGATGGGACATGATGAGAACACCTTGTTGTGGAACACAGTTGAAGCTAAAAACAAACAAAAATGAAAACAGATAAACACCATCCATTATAAAGGGAAAAGTATCATACTACCATTGTATTACAAGGAACGATGATTACCTCCATGATTACACACAATGGGATAAAAATCRAACAACTTACTACTCCATGATAGGATCAACTATGCTACACTACGCTAAACTAATCTCGGCCAAGCTAAAATAAATAACTTGGCTACTGCACCAAGTGGCTAAAGGAAACTAATGTGAAAAAGAGATAGATTAATGTTGTTTTGTTGTTGTTTTCACTTCTGTGCCGCTTTTGCTATTTATAGGCCTTATATGGTGTAGATCGTGGGTGGAAGTTACTTCTTCTATCGGTTTCTTGCCGCTCTTTTTCATATTTCAAACACTTACAAATTCCCTCCGAGTCATGTTGTCGCCTAATCTTCATGGGCCTGCCTTTGGGCTATCTCCTAATGGGTCATCTTTACCATAATTCCCTTCTAACGCTATCRCTGCATCGCTAGTCTGTAGCCATATTAAGAATATCGTGTATCGCCTGTCTTCTTCTCATACCTTATTCATGGTGAAGGTTTCCTGATGGTACTCAAGAGGGGGGTGAATTGAGAGCCTATTAAAATTTTCGATTGTGAACTATTCTAGTAGAGTAGACTAGTTAGACTGGTCTCGGAGCGGAATACGTGTTGAATAGTACATAGAACGAAATCGAGCAAGAATAATAAAGGCACACCAAATTTCACGAGGTTCACCCAACTCTAGGCTACATCCTCCTACCCTAGTTACTTTTATTAAATCTACTCCGAAATAATCACAGCAACCCTCACTCACAATGTATGTGAGCTCACACACACAATGTCACCCTACACTCAACCCAAGTGTGCTGATATCGCACTTGAACTCACAAGCACTCGCTATTGAACTCTCAAAAGCTACCCAATCACCAACCCCTTCGTTGGTGATTCAATGCAATGCAAATGTCTCAATTTACTCACTCAGTGAGTTTACATGAGTATATGAACGCTCAAATATTTTATGCRCTCGTGTGTATGAATTGTGCTTGCTTGATCTTAGGCTTAAGGCTTTTCTTTTTATTTCTTTCTCTCAAAAATTACTCTTTTAAAACCGTGGAGAGAACTGATTTATCGTGAGTCTATATGCATGGATATTTATAGCCAAAGGCCTAGTAATTACTTGTGTTGCAACCCTAGAATATAGGAGATAAATAAAGATATATCTATTCCCTATATTTTAGGAAAGTCCTATAAGATATTATTCCATACAAGATGATATAATATCTTATGTTACTTGTAGACCGTGGGCCCCGCGGGGCTTGGGCCTACCTCGAATGTGTATAGTTGTGTTGTGGGCTTGAGCCACAGAACCCACACATGAGTGCGTTGGGGAGTGTTGTCGAGTAAGGGGATCGCCACCGTGCCTATAAAGGTTAATCACGGACGGCCGAAACGTTGGTGCCAAAACAATGGCCCCAAGGTCTGACCAGTAACCAGTTCGTGGGTTCGGGGACATGGTATGGATCGAATCTTTGACCCAATCCGCCCACATGTAGCGGCCTCTACTCGGACTCATTGTAATTCCATTCAAACACGATTATTGGATGCACGCAACTTAGCAATTTCAAACCTTATTCGCGTTCTAATCCTAAAGTTACTACTAAAAAGTGAGTTCCTATTATACAAAAAATGACTACCTAGCCTAAATATTGTGACCACTTGACATTAATCAATATTAATACGGTGCCTAAAAACCGGTCGTCCATAATTAATCTGACTTTAATGTGATTCACATAATTCCAGGTCTTATTTAACCAAAATATACAAAGCGCGACACAAAACATATATATATATATATATATATGAACATATATATATATATATATATATGATATATATATATATATATATATATATATATATATATATATATATATATATACGTCATCCTTACCTTGTCGCTGCAATCAAACAAATCGTTAGAATATAATGAATATAATGAAAAACACCTTTGATCAATCCGCTAAACAAGATAAACAAACATGTTAGTATTGACGATAATAATAAGTAATGACGAAAAATGAAAATGACATTGAGAAAAACGTAAATGAGAAGATTAATCCTACGTATTTACATGCAACAAGTGAAAGGTAAGTTTTTTACATTTTATTAGTTTAACTGAACCTCGTAATAGTTATTAATCAAGTTAAAAGGATGCGAAATGGAGGTTTTAGTTGAGCAACCTCAGGGTTATACCTTGTGTAGGGCTTCGCCCCGCCTTAGGCAGGGGCGTGACCTCAGCTTCAGTGTCATGGAGTTGAGCCATGGAATCCGCATGTGAATGCGTTGGGGTGTGTCGTCGAATTGAGGGGATCGCCACCGTGCCTATATAGGTTATTCACGGACGCCCGAAACATTGGTGCCAAATTAATGGCCCCACGTCCAATCAAGTAACCAGTCGTGGGTTCGGGGACATGGTACGAATCAGATCTGTAACCCAATTCGCCCGCATGTAGCGGCCTCTACTCGGTCTCATTGTAGTTCCATAAATCATAACAATTGAATTCAAAAGAGCCTATTGATTTGACTTTGAGAGTGCATTGATTACTAGGTGGGTTGCTATTATAAACAAACCAAGACTTCTACAATGGACAAGGCGATCACTTGATTGTTAGTCAATGTTAATAAGGTGCTTAGAAAAACCGGTCGTCCATGATTATCTGACTTTAATGTGACAAACGATTAAATTCCGGTCTTGTTTAAGCAATATATACAAGTGTGATAGAATATATATACATAAGAGACATGAAAAACAAAGGTTAGTAAGGCATAATAATATGTATGTGTGCCCTTCTCACCTTGTCACTGCAAACAATCAAATTGTTAGAATAAGAATGAAACTCAAGGGAATCGTCCTTCGATTGAATTGCTAATTGAGGCAAGCAAACGTGTTAGTATTGACAATAGTAATATGTATAATAATAAAATGAAAAACAAGAAAAACCATGGAAACAATGAAAATACGAATAAAAACCTACATATTTACATGAACGATTAACAAGTGAGTTTCTACATTGCTTTAATTGAATTAAAACTCAAAATAATAGTTAATCAAATTAAAAGTGACAAAAGGAATTGAAAAAGAGTGAAAGAAAGGTTTTTGGTGAGTAATCTCAGATTTATACCCTTATTTCGCTTGTTAATTCGAAGAGAATCGATGCTTTGAATTGAAATCGAATGTGTTTTGAGTGTTTTGAGTGTTTTGAGAGTGTATAGATGTGTCTTGTGACTTGAGTCTTGTGAAATTGTGAAGGTTCTGAGTCGTGAATTGTGCGTATGAAGGTCGTGTCCGGAATGAGCAAGGCAAGAGCGTATTTATAGGCACGAGGCAAAAACGGAGCAAAAAAACCTGCGTATATACGCTCATGAGCACTACTACAAAAAAAGCCTAAGAGACCGGTTAAAAAAGGCCAAAGAGACCGCACAATAACCGGTCTCTAGCTCGCAGGGCTCTTAGGGTAAGAGACCGGTTTATTTTTGCGGTCTCTTATACTGATCAAAGAGACCGGTGCTTAGAATAACCGGTCTCTTATATACAGGGATAAGAGACCGGACCTAGCTTGGTAACCGGTCTCTTATATGATTTACTATGATTATTTTATTACATCAAAGAGACCGGTTTTGATGCACAACCGGTCTCTTTGATTATTTTATTAATTAAAAAAAAAGTAAAGCAGGTGGGAGGTCCCACCTACTTTATTTCACAGCAGAGCTCAATTCCTACTTGCCAACTAACGATTCTAAATGGACCATATTGCTTGTATAAATCAGAAATATTGTATACTTGTATAAATAAATACATACATGTACTTCGTAATTTACATGAAAATTTTAATTTAAAATGGACCATTTTGCTACTAAAAAATACAATTATTTTTCCTTATATGGACTAAGCAATTTTGCTGTATATCTTCTATGCATCACCAAAAAGTCCCCAAGTCCTCCATTTGTATTGATTACCTAGTGACAACAATATCAATTAGTTTAGTATAAAGAAAAATCATAAATGAAACTCAAAAAATTAAGAAAACACAAAATCATAAATGAAAATATACATAGAAAAAAGGAATGAACAAAACAAAAACAAAATATGAAGAAAAAAACCAACAATTCACTCAAAGTTTAGAATTCAGATTTAGCACATAGATTTAAATTTCAGACAAAAAAAAAAGCAATGTGTCAATCAAGCAATGGCTCAATTACTTAATCGATAATGACTAAACATCTAACCATCAAACCCATTAACAAACTATAACAACTTAATTAAGTAGTATTCAAATAAAGATTGATTCAAACAAATTAAATGAAGTAAGAAACAAAGCAACAATAATGATTAATAATAACAATAAAGAAAAGGGTACTAACCTATGAAGAGAATAATGATAAGAATAGTGATTAGCCAGTACCGCCAATACCAATAGCAACACCGCCAATAGTGATACCGCCACACCGCCACCGCTGCACCTCCACCGCTGCGCCTCCACCGCCGCACCGCCACCGCTGCTCCTCTTCTTCCTTCAAGTAAAAATTAAACAATACACAAAAACGAAAAAAATCCAAAAATCTTTAAATCAAAAACAAAAAACCCTATATGAAACAGAAAATCGAAATAAGAAAAAGAAAATGAAAAACAACAAAACCCTAGATCTATAAAAATAGAAATCGTAAAACCCCCCAAAAAACTAAATCTAGAAAATCCAAAATATCAGAAAATCGAATGAAAAAACAAAAAAAAAATCAAAAAACCAAATTCGAAATCGAAAAATCTACAAATTATGAAAAACAAAAACAAAATCGAAATCGAAAAATCTACAAATTAAAAAAAAACAAAATCAAAATCAAACATAACATTTAATCGAAAAACAAAAAAAAATCGAAAATAACTCCTAACAAAACAAAAAACGATAACTGAAAACCAAAAAACCTAGATCTATAAAATTAGAAAATTGAAAAAACCAAAAAAATTAGAAAAAAAATCAGAAAATCAAAACGGTTTTTAAAACCCTTAGAAACTCAAATAAAAATTCAGAAAAAAAAATTGATCTAAAAGAAGAAAAAAATATCAGAAAAATGATTTTAAAAACTCGGGAAAATTAAACGAACAAAAAAATTGATTTTAAAAACGAACAGAAAATCAATTGAACTCAGAAAAAAAAACTCTTGAAAATGATTCTAAAAGAAGATGAAGAAACAAAATGAAGCTAAGATAAATGGAAGAAAGAAGGAAAGAGATTGTTGAAGTGAGTGGACTGAGATAAAAAAAGAAAGGAAAAATGAAGAAGAAGGAAGATAGAAGGGAGGAGAGAGAAGTAAACATAAGAAAAAAAATCAGAAAAAGTGAGGAATGAGGAGAGAGATGACATAGAAAGAGGTGTGTTGAATAAGTAAAGAAAGCAACATGGGCTATAGTGTACGTGTACTAGTACAGTGTATGTGTCGGTTAGTGGGCTTGCCTCAATAAGTCACTAAATATAAAAAATTATTATATTAACATAAGAGATCGGTTTTTGTAGAACCGGTCTCTTATAGTTATTTAAGAGACCGGTTTTCATATGACCGGACTCTTACATGGATTTAAAAGATCGGTTATTTTCATTAACCGGTTTCTTATCTTAAGAGACCGGTGACTAGACTTAACCGGTTTCTTAAAACCGGTACCTTTGCCCATTTTTGTAGTAGTGGAGGAGCGTATATACGCTCATACTGAGCGTATATACGCTTCATGCTTTCCATAAATTTTTGGCAATGAGTTGAGCGTATATACGCTGGTTGAGGAGCGTATATACGCTCCTGTTGAGCGTATATACGCTCAGCTTCTGCGTATATACGCTCAACGATTTCGTATATTCTTTCCAAAAACCTCGAAATATTTCGATTTCCTCCGATTTTATTCGTGATTTCCCTTGATTCGACGCACCTAGACACCCTTGCTCTCCAAGCAAGGATTTCTAGAATGTTCTAGAAGGTTCCACGTATTTCCGGAGTATTTTTCTAATTATTCACGTATTTTCTGCGTATTCTGCGTATTTAAACATTGCAAAATTCATAGAAAATCATAGAAAAATCAGAAAAATAATTTAAAAATATTGGCGGATTCAGAAAAATGTGACGCACATGATGGAAAACAAAAAGCACGAGAATCGCCAGCGTGACTTGTTTGAAAACCTTCGAAAACCTTTGAGTTTATCGAGAAAACCGAAAGAAAATATGTTTGCCTTGTAAGTGACCTTTGCTCAATAGTTCCGAGTACGACCTCACGTATTTCCAACTTTCGTGAGTTCAAAGCATCTTTTCCGAGTCGAAACAAACGCGAGACGCGGTATATTTCATCACGGATTACTCATTTGGGGAGACACATTTTCAGGTGTCTACAGAAGCCCCCACTTTGACTGAGTCTGGAGAGACGATAGTTTCGTAAGACGAAAGTCAAAGTATTCGATTCGGGACGGAGAGCAACTCAAGACGTTCTGCGACCCTGAGTTACCCTTTTTCGCCGGTACCTGCAAAACAAAGGTTAGTTTTACCTGTAGCCGTGTCCCATGCGGTTTGATGTGCTTGTATGTGTCTGAGTCCTTGAGCGGTCATTTCCCCCGTTCGGCTGACTGGGAGAAATGCAGGCGCGTCCCATGCTTTCCGAAGAAATGAGCATTGACTTGAAAACGATAGCCCTAATTCAGGATTAAGGACTACCTTGGTGACGACATAGGTCTGTTTTTATGTCTATGCAATGTTGACTTGTAACTTGTGACCTTGATATTGGGAGAGGGGCAGGAGTCATTGATTTTGAAAGAGTCTTTGAATTTGGAAGGGCCTTGTCTAGGTCTGGTTCTAGACATAGTTTGCAAGAGTCATTGATTTTGAAAGAGTCTTTGAATTTGGAAGGGCCTTGTCTAGGTCTGGTTCTAGACATAGTTTGCAAGAGTCATTGATTTTGAAAGAGTCTTTGAATTTGGAAGGGCCTTGTCTAGGTCTGGTTCTAGACATAGTTTGCAAGAGTCATTGATTTTGAAAGAGTCTTTGAATTTGGAAGGGCCTTGTCTAGGTCTGGTTCTAGACATAGTTTGCAAGAGTCATTGAAGGAGTCTTGTCTAGGTCTGGTTTTAGACATGGTTTGAGAGAGTCATTGAAAGTGGCTTGTCTAGGTCTGGTTCAAGACATGATTTGAGAGAGTCTTTGAAAGTGGCTTGTCTAGGTCTGGTTCAAGACATGGTTTGAGAGCGGCTTGTCTAGGTCTGGTTTAAGACATGGTTTGAGAGAGTCATTGAAAGTGACTTGTCTAGGTCTGATTCTAGACATGATTTGAAAGTGACTTGTCTAGGTCTGATTCTAGACATGATTGGAAAGTGACTTTGAATTTGAAAGAGTCCAGTCTAGGTCTGGTTCTAGACTTGATTTGAAAGTGTCTTTGAATTTGAAGGAGTCCAGTCTAGGTCTGGTTCTAGACATGAAAGGACGATACTAGAGTCTAATCCTAGTACCGAGTGCCAATTGAAGAGTGTCATTTGAAGAGTGACTTAGAGAAAGGTGACATTTGACGAGACTGTGACTTGACTTAACATTGGCGAGACAGTGACTTTGATTGGAAAGAGACAGGGTCCAAAAGTGACTTTTCAGGATTTCCACTTGATAGCAATAGACTTGAACACGTAATAGGGCCTTAGGAGACAAGAAGCCCCCAACTGGAAATTAAGGAGCCATGATGACAACGAGCCCCCCAGCGAGGCTTTGAGACAACGTGGTTTACGGCTTAGAGTCAACATAGGGAAGGTGGATAGATTGTATGGATGAGTTCCCCAACAAGATGTACTGACCCAAAGGTCAGGTGGCTTTACTTCTTTGGGATTGAGTCAATGAGTCCTTGAAGGTGACCAAAGAATAGGCTATGGTTCGAGAAATAAAAAGGGTCAAATTTGTGGCTAAGGGTCAATGATGTGGCTAGATACGAGGTTGGCTAATGATGTAGGTTCAAGCATGAGTCTATGTCAGGTTCTAAACTGGCAAAACCATAATCGAATTCTTAGCAAGTCAAAGCACTCAAAAGGCCTCAAATGATTTAATGTTAATGCTGATGCGGTCGAACCTCGAGAAGAGGCTTCCTACGTATCCTTACGGAATCAGACCAACGTAGTTCTGATGGTGATTTGGACAATGCCTCGTGTGAGAGGGCTTTTGTGGTTGTAATGTGAGGCTGTGGTTTGAGGGTTGAAAAAGGCTTGATGTTTATGAAGTGACCCACGGTGCGCAGTGTGCTTTTTAGACTTTTGCTTTTTGATTTGAATTGGGCTTTGAACTTTGGATTTGCATTGGATTGATTTGTATTTGAACTTTGATTTTTTGCTTTTTGCTTTTTGCCCATTTTATTCTTCTTTTTTTTTCTTTCTTTTGCACGTGTCTTTTCCTACGCACCGTTTGGTCCAAAGGGTTAGGTAGATGTGGGTGATGAAAGAAAGATAGGCTAATTGATAGTGTTTGTGGCTCAAAAGGTTGCAAGGGTTTTTGATTTGATGTGACAAAGGGAATGGAAGGGAGGGGTCATTTTGTGGAGCTGTGAAAGAAGGCCTCTCTGGGGCATTGTTCAATTTCAATAATTAAATCAGTATTAGATTAAACCAATTGTGGCCAATGAGTGTTGAGACTTGCATAGAATTAGAAAATAATATTGCCAAAAACAAATGAATCATTGAAAGTACACGGCTTATTGTATAGGAAGAGACTACATAGACTCAAGGGACAAAATTGAAAGGGACATATAGCTTGGACTGGGACTCTGTGACTCAATCTAGAGAAGGCCGCGCAGATCGATGACCCGCACCTTGGGGTGACTCATGAGGCTTTGATGGTAGTGATGTTTGAGGTTTTTCCAGTTGGGCCAAGGAGATATAGGATTGTGGATGATGGAGGGTCAAGAGACATGGGCCTTTTGTGGAGGTAGGATGTGTTTGACTACTTCTTGCCTCTTTGGGCCCCAGAGACAAGTTGCGAGTCTTTGCTATCTTGCTGAAATCAAGAAATTACACTTTAGAACCCAGAAACAAAAGATTGGTCTACTTGAAAACTCTTAAGAACAAACCTAACTCAGTCTTGAGGTTCTGGACTTAAGGAACTGAACTCGAAAGTAGACTTGAATGGGCTAGACCTAAATCTGATTTAAGGTGCTAGACTCGAGAAAGATTCAAACCTAAGATGGGCCTATTTCAGAATTAAGGACCTCTTAGACCTATGAGCCACTTGAAATTGAATGGGCCTAGGGTTGAGTCTACGAACGAACCTAATTCAGTTTTAAGGTTCTTAGATTGAAGTTGAAGCGAACCTAATTCAGATTCAAGGCTCTTGGGTTGAACCTAATTCAGATTTAAGGTAGGGTTCTTGAATTAAGAATTGAATTGAACCTAATTCAGATTTAAGGTCCTTGAATTAAGATTGAATTGAACCTAATTTAGGTTTAAGGTTCAAAAGGTCGAATCTAAGTCAGATTTAAGATTCTTGGATTGGGATCGAATTGAGTTTGAAATTGAATTGGATCGAAATTGACTTTGAAATGGGCCTAATGGATCATCGAACTTCATGTCTTGAACCATAGATTAAGAGACTGGGCTTAGTTGGTGGTTAAGAATTTGGACTGAATGAAGAGTCACAAGTTAACAAGCACACTGATTGAAACACAAACCCGATTTTATTCACCTAAGGTCAGGATCTAAGTGAACTATAGGTCGGCTTGGTTAAGTCTGATAGTGTACCAGGCCTAAGAGTAGAGCTGGGTCCAATTTCACCACCACAACATTGGTGATGTATGGCCGAGATACCCCTTATATACACGCATCCAGTAACACGTGCATACGCGGCATGGGCGGGATGGGACTTACCTTAGCCATGTGATCCATTAACCACATGCAACTAAGGGAAATCCCCCCTTAAGGTGATCTCGAGCATAGAACATGCCCATATTGAGACCAAGGTGCCTATGACCCTATTCGAAGGGTCGCAAGCAAAAATTCAATTAGTTATGAATATGGAACTACGAGACTTTCAAGTCTGTCCACTCACCAAATGGTGATTATCCCCAGTGAAGTCGCCAAAAACTGTAGGGCTTCGCCCCGCCTTAGGAGGGGCGTGACCTCAGCTTCAGTGTCATGGAGTTGAGCCATGGAATCCGCATGTGAATGCGTTGGGGTGTGTCGTCGAATTGAGGGGATCGCCACCGTGCCTATATAGGTTATTCACGGACGCCCGAAACATTGGTGCCAAATTAATGGCCCCACGTCCAATCAAGTAACCAGTCGTGGGTTCGGGGACATGGTACGAATCAGATCTGTAACCCAATTCGCCCGCATGTAGCGGCCTCTACTCGGTCTCATTGTAGTTCCATAAATCATAACAATTGAATTCAAAAGAGCCTATTGATTTGACTTTGAGAGTGCATTGATTACTAGGTGGGTTGCTATTATAAACAAACCAAGACTTCTACAATGGACAAGGCGATCACTTGATTGTTAGTCAATGTTAATAAGGTGCTTAGAAAAACCGGTCGTCCATGATTATCTGACTTTAATGTGACAAACGATTAAATTCCGGTCTTGTTTAAGCAATATATACAAGTGTGATAAAATATATACATAAGAGACATGAAAAACAAAGGTTAGTAAGGCATAATAATATGTATGTGCGCCCTTCTCACCTTGTCACTGCAAACAATCAAATCGTTAGAATAAGAATGAAACTCAAGGGAATCGTCCTTCGATTGAATTGCTAATTGAGGCAAGCAAACGCGTTAGTATTGACAATAGTAATATGTATAATAATAAAATGAAAAACAAGAAAAACCATGGAAACAATGAAAATACGAATAAAAACCTACATATTTACATGAACGATTAACAAGTGAGTTTCTACATTGCTTTAATTGAATTAAAACTCAAAATAATAGTTAATCAAATTAAAAGTGACAAAAGGAATTGAAAAAGAGTGAAAGAAAGGTTTTTGGTGAGTAATCTCAGATTTATACCCTTATTTCGCTTGTTGATTCGAAGAGAATCGATGCTTTGAATTGAAATCGAATGTGTTTTGAGTGTTTTGAGTGTTTTGAGAGTGTATAGATGTGTCTTGTGACTTGAGTCTTGTGAAATTGTGAAGGTTCTGAGTCGTGAATTGTGCGTATGAAGGTCGTGTCCGGAATGAGCAAGGCAAGAGCGTATTTATAGGCACGAGGCAAAAACGGAGCAAAAAACCCTGCGTATATACGCTCAGGATGAGCGTATATACGCTCATGAGGAGCGTATATACGCTCATGAGGAGCGTATATACGCTCATACTAAGCGTATATACGCTTCATGCTTTCCATAAATTTTTGGCAATGAGTTGAGCGTATATACGCTGGTTGAGGAGCGTATATACGCTCCTGTTGAGCGTATATACGCTCAGCTTCTGCGTATATACGCTCAACGATTTCGTATATTCTTTCCACAAACCTCGAAATATTTCGATTTCCTCCGATTTTATTCGTGATTTCCCTTGATTCGACGCACCTAGACACCCTTGCTCTCCAAGCAAGGATTTCTAGAATGTTCTAGAAGGTTCCACGTATTTCCAGAGTATTTTTCTAATTATTCACGTATTTTCTGCGTATTCTGCGTATTTAAACATTGCAAAATTCATAGAAAATCATAGAAAAATCAGAAAAATAATTTAAAAATATTGGCGGATTCAGAAAAATGTGACGCACATGATGGAAAACAAAAAGCACGAGAATCGCCAGCGTGACTTGTTTGAAAACCTTCGAAAACCTTTGAGTTTATCGAGAAAACCGAAAGAAAATATGTTTGCCTTGTAAGTGACCTTTGCTCAATAGTTCCGAGTACGACCTCACGTATTTCCAACTTTCGTGAGTTCAAAGCATCTTTTCCGAGTCGAAACAAACGCGAGACGCGGTATATTTCATCACGGATTACTCATTTGGGGAGACACATTTTCAGGTGTCTACACCTTGATTTAGCTTCGTCAATTCGATTCAAAAGAGCGTGGGAACTCGTATTTGTATGCATTAATAGCAAGAGAGTGTAAGTGAGAGAGTGAGAGAGTATGTGAAGCTTGGCTACGTCTGCCGTATCCTCAGAAATGAGGCGAAAGAAGGTATTTATAGGCACGAAAACCCAACAACGAGCGTATATACGCTCAAAACGAGCGTCTACACGCTCAAAACTAGCGTATATACACTCATTATTCTGATACTCTTTCCAATTCTCTTTGGATTTTGAGTATATATGATCCTAGAGCGTATATACGCTCACTTATTTGTAGTATTATACGAAAATTTTCTGATTGTTTTGGATTTTGCATGAACCTAGACACCCCTTTTGGAAGAAATACGGTTCTAGGGGGTTCTAGAACATTCCATGTATTTTTTTGGTATTTTTGAAGTATTTTTTGATTTTTCTATGTATTTTTTGCGTATGTTGATTTTTGTAAATATTGTAAAATTCATAGAAAATTATAGAAAAATCGGAAAAATAATCTAAAAATAATCATGAAAATCACCAGTATAAATGATTTAAAAAATCCTAAAACCAAGTAATAAAAACAACTAAAAATAGAAAATAAATAAAGAAAATAAAAAGAAATAAAAGAAAATACTTTTTGCCTCTTATTTGACCTTTGACACATGACTTCGAGCATGACTTCACATATTTTGGGCTTTTTACGAGTTAAAGTGCGTCTTTTCATAATCAAATTGATCACGAAACGTGGTATGTTTCATCATCGATTACTCATTTGGGGAGACACATTTCGGTGTCTATAGAAGCCCCCACTTTGACTGAGTCTGGAGAGACGAAAGCCTCGTAAGACGAAAGTCAAAATATTCGACTCGGGATGGAGAACAACTCAAGACATTCTGCGACCCTGAGTTGCCCTGAGTTGCTCTTTTACGCCGGTACCTGCAAAACAACGGTTAGTTTTACCTATAGCCGTGTCCCGTGCGGTCATATTTCCTTGGATGTGCATGTATCCTTGGAATGATTTGCTTGCGTCGGAATTTCTGGTGCGGGAGAAAATTCCAAGACCCGAAAGGATGTGCGTTTGCGGAATTTCTGGTGCGGGAGAAAATTCCAAAATCCGAGAGAACGTGCGTCTACGGAACTTCTGGCGCGAGAGAAGATTCCGAAACCCAAGTGAATGTGCGTATGCGGAATTTCAGGTGCGGGAGCAAATTCTAAAACCCGAGAGGATGTGTGTATGCGTAATTTCTAGTGCAGGAGCAAATTCCAAAACCCGAGAGGATGTGTGTGTGCGGAATTTCTGGTGAGGGAGAAGATTCCAAAACCCGAAATGATGTGTGTGCGGAATTTCTAGTGCGGGAGTAAATTCCAAAACCCGAAGAGATGTGTATGCAGAATTTCTGGTGCGGGAGAAGATTCCAAAACCCGAAAAGATGTGCATGCCTTGGAGGTTGTTTTGAAATGTTGACGTTGAATGCTTTGTGGAACACTTGGATTTTGCCCACTTAGGGGTATTTTTGTAATTTTATCGCTTGGGGGGCAATGTTGTAATTTTGCAGGGCATTTGAAAGCATGTTTGATATTCCCGGGAGGTTGAATGACTGTTGGTTGATCGAAATAGCGTGCAACAAGCTGTTTAAGTACGGAAAAAGTCCAAAAATGGGCCCCACAGGTAGCTGACGTGGCAGCAAGGAGCGTATATACGTAGATGGGGAGCGTATATACGCTCCATAAGCGTATAAAATTTATTCAGGAGATAGCAGGAGCATATATACGCAGGTGGGGAGCGTATATACGCTCCATAGGGAGTATAAAATTTTTTTATGGGCGTATTTTGCCCCTTATTTTGGCCGAATTTCTGTCCAATTTTGGCTGAATTTCTGTTTGAAATATGCTTGGAATTTGGCCTAGATTTGCTTGGGATTTTTTTGGAATATGAATTCTTGCTTTTGTGGTTGCGTTTTTGATGATTTTGGCTTGAATATTGATGAACTTCTTGGGAATTTGCCTTGTATGCTTGAGTAAATAACAAAAGCTCTTAACTTGATGATTACTTGTATCTTGATGGTTGGTTTGCAATTCAAGACTTGACGATTGATGATTGAAAAACACAACTTGATGAGCTTAGAACTTCATAATCGATTTTTAAGGCTTGTCCATTTCTTTGAAACTTAACCATTGGTTGCAGTATTACTCATAACTTGGTATGAAACCAATTTAGTGAATATTTTGACCATAAAAGCTTATTTCATGTTTTCACGATGCTTTAACTCAAAAATTGTGTTTAAGAATCAAAAGCATAATGTCATAACCCCCGAATTTCTTGCGAATGATATTTATGGCTTGCTTTCATCACAGGATGACTTTAAAACATTATTTTAAAACCATTCATGTAATGTTTGGCCTTGATATTGAAATCGTTGTGCTTGTTCACTACATGACAGCTTTGAAACTTTATTCCAAAGCTACTCACGTAATGTATGGTCTTGAAGCTCAAATTGCTTTGCTTATTTATATGTATTTAGTTTTCACTACACAATAACCTTAGAACTTTATTCCAAAGCCACTTGTGTAATGTATGCTTATGGGTTGTGAACACCATCTTGAAAACGGTTTACTTTGCAGGGTTGTCACACTTTTCTGTGTTTGGTATTGTTCATGTATAGCCGTTATGCTGCCGATTTGCTTTCTGACCTTTTGTACCCATTTATAGGATGGCAGATCCAATGGAGGATGTCTTAGAGGAGGTTGAGGCGGTTCCTACTCGCTCTAGTCGAAAGAACAACTAGAAGTGCCCTTCTTGGTCTCCAGATCAGTTGTGGTGTCATAGAGAAAACCATATCTCCTTCCGCCCACATTCGGGAATCGTAAGTGTTCTTTTCTTTCTCTCTTCCCTTGTTTTACATGAATATGGTGCCTTATTGGATTCGTCCTGTCTTGCAGGAAAATTATGAGCTACGGGGGTATGGTCACTCCCATGGAGTTGCCGACTTCTTTTCCTCGGACACGTTAGAAGATCCCGACTTTATGGGGCTTATGGAGGATACGGGGTTTCATCACTTCGTGGAGATAATCAAGTCAATTACTGACTACCAGGCTCCACATCCGTTCGTTCTTGCCCTGTTGGAGTTCCCGTGGGGTGAGATGACGATCACCCCTTTCGACTCTTCTCTGAGCACGAGTTCTGAGGAGCTAACACGGCTGCTCGGCCCTATCTGTGCTTCTTTTCCAAATAATGTGAACTTCGTGAAGCTTGGGCTTCTTTTGAGCGGATTGTGGCTGGATCAAGTGACTGAGGCCCAGCGGGCGCGGATTATATTGTTGTTGATAATTAACAGTTTCCTAGTGCCTGATTCTTGGGCTGAAAACCGTTGTCAGCTGTGCTACTTGGAGTCTCTGAAGGACTTGAGTGTAGTTAAGGACTACGACTAGGCCGACTTGGGTTACGCCCAGCTGCTCGTAAGTATGAGAAAGTCCTGCCGCCAATTGGATAGTCAGGTGAAAGTGTCAATTTCAGGCCCATGGCGGGTGATTGAGGTATTCATTTATGCTTGGGCCTTTCGTATCTCTTTTGTTTGTTGTGTGTCTTACTTTGAATGTTCTTGCAGCTTTGGGCTTACTCTTACCTGCGTCCTCTAGCCCCTAGTGTCCCTGCGCCTGTATAGTTTCCTTCTACCAACTGCTGGGCCCGGCGTAAGAATTTAAGGTCTCAGGATGCCTTGACGGATACTTGTAAGAGAATCTGTAGACACCTAAAAATGTCTCCCCAAAAGAGTAATCAGTGATGAAACATGCCGCGTCTCGCGATTGTTTCGACTTAGAAAAGATGCTTTGAACTCACAAAAGTTGAAAATACGTAAGGTCATACTTGGAACTATTGAGCAAAGGACAAATAAAGGGGGCAAAAATTTCTTTAATTATTTTCTATTTTTAGGATTTTTTAAAATAATTTATATTGGTGATCTCCATAATTTCCACTTTTCATTGCACTCTTCACATTTTTCTGAGCTCACCAGTATTTTTAGATTATTTTTCTGATTTTTCTATATTTTTCTATGATTTTTATAAGTTTTTATACGCAGAAAATACAAAAATACAAAATACACAAAAATACCCCGAAAATACGTGGAACCTTCTAGAACACTCTAGAACTCCTTGCTTGGAGAGCAAGGGTGTCTAGGTGCGTCGAATCAAGGCAAATCACGAAATAAAATCGGAGGAAATCAAAATATTTTCGAGTTTTGGAAAAAATATATACGCAGAGGCTTGCGTATATACGCAGAGGCCTGCGTATATACGCAGCCCCCCTGCGTATATACGCAGACCTGCGTATATACGC